>JBBPCS010000037.1:9120935-9146884 GCA_037974645.1 Hollardia meadi | reverse complement strand
TGTGTGTGTGTGTGTGTGTGTGTGTGTGTGTGTGTGTGTGTGTGTGTGTGTGTGTGTGTGTGTGTGTGAGTCTGTGTCACGGTTGAGGAGACTCTTAGAAGGTGGCACCAGGTTAATGAGTGCATGCATCTGGTACACCAGCAAATTAGCCCCGAGGGACCTGGACAAGACGGCCACCAAGGGACAACAGGCACAAGGAGGAGGGGGAGGAGGAGGATGAGGGAGGGGGGGACTCAGACGGACAGAGCAGTAGACCGTCATGACGTCATTTATCTGCTCAAATAAAAGCCTGAGCATCCAACCATTTTTTAAATTTTTAGTTTTCTTGACACAAAATGTTACTACTACTACTAATAATAACAATAGTGCATTGTGGCTAAATACAGCTCCCTCAGTCGTTAGTCAGCAACTTCTGATTATTTTCCTTGTAAATTAATAAATGTGTATATATATATATATTTTATATGATCCACAGACCATTCAATCACCTGGGTTCACATTGGGGTTTGTGGATTATCCTGGAGTCATCCCTAACAAAGACTCTCTTTCCACCAAAACAATATAGTGTGCAACTCGTGTTCAACTCAGGAAGACATGCATTTACCCATTTAGAATGACTGCTGGTGCAGGTTTAAACTGCATCACTGTGCCAGTCTTTACTCACGGCAGCAGTGTAAAGCTGTCCCGCTCTCCTGAAATATTTATGTTACATATGTTTCTTTTGATGGACTGCTGAATAGTGGCATAATGCACAATTCTTTTGGCTCCATGAAACAATCATAATTGATCCATAGTTGTTAGAAAATAGCTTTTTAAAAAAGATTAAGTTTAAATACATTTGTCCCCTGCAATTTCTATTAATTTAATTTTACTCTTTTAAACTGCAAAATGATTGGTAAAGGGTACCCAAAAAATCTCATTAAAATCTGCCATAGGGTAAAAGAAATCTGAATAGGAACAGAATGTGCCTGGAAATACTGTTCTGCTCTATTGAATTGGTGTGTTAAGTGTGAGTGTACGTATGTGTGTGCATGGATTATGGATGATAGCGGTGAAAACAGAACAAAGTAGCAAAAGAGACAAGTTGGAGGTAGGACACAGTGGTACCCAAGGCGATAAGAGCAGCAAGACAGAAAGGAAGAAAAGGAGAATGTTGTGTGATAAATATTACAAAAAATGGGGGAGAGACAGAGGGATACCGCAGGCAACTTAAGGAAAAAAAGAGAAAATGAGACAGGTCAGGAAGGAGGGTGACAAAATGGGAGAGAAAGACAGTGAAAGAGGGAATTGGAGGGGATACTTGAAGCAAGGGAGGAGCTGTTCTGCAGCCTAATGGCCTAGTTTCCCTCGCTTTAGAGAATTCTCTAAGAAAAGGAAGAGAAACGTGCATTGTACAGTGAATGTAAATGAGCGAGAGTGTGAAAAACAGAGAGGGGAGGAAGAAAGGGAGGGACATTTTAGGAGATACAAAAGGTAACGCAAGTTGAGTAAGTTCGCAGCTTCCTTTTCAGACCAAACTGAGGAGCGATTTTTGTGAAGGGGAACCAGAGGATGAGCAGGATGGGGGAGAGAGAGGCTCAAGACACGGGGAGGATGTGTAATGGCAAAACGCTGTACCTCTCCGTCTTAAATGGCCTTGGCCTCGGTGTACTGATGGGTCATTATTCATGACCCTGCTCGAAGGAACTCAAGGTTGAAAGAGAGTGAGCAATCAGACTTTAAAAGCTGGGTAGCAGTTCAGGATGGATGCAGCATACTAATCAGACAAAACACAACTGGAGGACTGCAAGAGAGTGATTTAATAGTATATTGGCTACGGCAAAAGTTAAAAGGAAATGCTTTAGAAATGCTCTCATGCATATGTAATTTGAACAGGAAATTTGCAGACTTTTATGCTGTAAACGCAGCTCAATAAAGGATTTCAATGTGGTGCGTGAAAACTGATTCCGCATTGGAGAGAAAAACAGTGTCATTGTTATCGGCGGGGAAACATAAAAATAAAGGCCCTCTCATTGTTGCACTGTTGTGTAGTTATTACTTCCGTACTTGCACACTTTAATTCAATATGTGTGCATTCACGGTTTTGTCTGGACCTGTGAACGATATATGAGAGCGTGTGCGATTTGAGATTTCGGCAAACTAAATAAGAGATGCCGCAGCCCGCAGTAATTAGAGCCTGTGAAATTGTACCTCTGAAGATGCTGTGGTCAGAGTGTGCGTATGTGTGTGTGGTTTGTGTGGTCCGTCTCTGCTGTCTCTCTTTGGAATACTTGGAAATGAGAGGCAGCCTTGTGATTCTCTGGCACTCGTTCACTCCATCCTCCGTTCTTTTTCCTCCTCTCCAGCTCTTGTATTTCTAATCCCACACACCAGTCTTCCTCCCTCACTGTGCTTTCGTGAAGTCTGGTCAAATGTATTTATAAAGTCACAGAGTGCTTTAACAGTGCAGCAAACGTGGTACAGAGGGCTTGAAAAAAAACAAACATACTTTCTCACTCGCCAATGTAGGAGATTGATTGTTTTTATTTAAAGCTTCTATAATCAATATTTTTATATTAATAATGTATCAAATTGCAGTGTATAATCTAAGAGGTCACTCGTAGTGGTGAACCCAGAGAATCATCACCCAACTCTGCTGTTCCCCTCAGCTCTATGTAGCGTTTTAGCATCTTTCAGCTAATTGTTTTGGTTTTTATCGCAGCTTTAATGTATTGATACACATCTACAGCCACAGCATGAGGCACCTTTCAAAAAGTAATTGCTCAGATAAATCCACTTATTGCTATCTGGTCAACACCAAAAGACAGACAAACAAAGCGAGCAGCTAGCTGCTGATGAACATAGCTGGTGGAGACCAAAAACGGAGCTAACAGGAAAGGAAAGTATTGGACTTAAATTCTTCAGGTAGCCAGAAACACGGCAAGAATCAGGAATCAATGCTAATGTGATTCCGTATCTTTTGGATGTGTAATTAAAAACTGTTTGCTAATAAGTTTATCCTTCCAACTTTTACTGCAATAATATGCTAATATTTGTGCTTATAAGTTCTTTCTGTTGTCCTCAAGTTGCAAAAAAACCCAATTTTAAAATATGCAAAAGCTATATCTCTTGTCATCTTTTGTGTTCTCTCATGCATATCACCTGGCAAATTATAGGAGAAAACTTATCATTGATTATTTATTCCACTACTTAGTTTCACATCAATCACAGGTTAAATATGGTCACAGGAGTAAAGGGAATATAACTGTATGCATTTTATAATCTCTAGTTATTACATCCAGGCCACAGTTTTATGTTGTCAGGCCATTTTATGTTTATTTCTGCAAAATATCATAACATACACTACTGACAATCTGACTTCAATTAATTCTGGTTGAAAGATAAGGCATGGGCCAAGGAATGATTTATAAGTCTTGGGTCTGACCTAATCTGAAATTCCAGTGACTTGACGATTATTATCTTTTAGCCGCAACTATGAGAGAGGGAGACTCTCGGTCATGTTTGCAAGGTCACAAAGTCAATTTAACTTCACTTCAACTGATGGGAATGATGTCTTTGGCTGTAAAAATGACTTGGAAGAGTGCTCAGTGTTTGTGGAGACTCTTGAGAGTCTTCTATGGGAAAAACCCACAGCTTTCATTGTTTAGCGTTGCAACAACAAAATGATGTATTCTTGGTCAAACGCAAGCCAATCACAACCTGTCACAAACTGTCTGAGGTCAAATCTTCATCCCCTCATTGTTCTCTCAACCGCTGCTCATGCATTGTTCAAAAACTTGAGTCATACTGGTAGCCTCCCATGTCCTAAAGTTTTGTTTCTCAACAGTCTCGCTCCTCCATTTTTAAAAAAATACTGTAGGTTATAATTTGTCTGTCTAGCATTAGGGCAGTCAGTGTGACAAAAGCTTGTTATTTACAAGTCACAGTGGCAAAACCAGTGGCACTGGAACCACACCACTACACGAGGCCATCAAGGGCTCAACGGATTTGTGTTGTACAAGCTCTGCAGAACTTCCACAATGTTTTTAAAGATCAGAAAATGCCTGTTAGACACATCTGCCACACCTAGGCTTTATGTACATTTGGGAAGTCTTAATTTTAATCCCTGAATACAAAACACCTGCAAGTCGAATTGCAGTGACAAACGTGATATTACGTGTGGGCCCACATACGAACTTTACAGCACATACAAATGTTTTCTCTGTTTCTAACTTACACCTCCTTTGTATGCATCCTCTGCACAAACATATAAGTTTTCTCCCAGCATCTTGTCCTCCTCTCCCACTTATTTTTCCACATTGTACCGTACAAAATCCTCCTACAGTTGACTGCAAGCCTCCTACCACATTTTTTTGAGCTCTGGTATGCATAATTTATCAACAGACCCTGCTTCTCGATGAAGGCAAACTTTTTTTGACAGCACAGATGTCTGTAGTGTTACACACAATAGTCTTGCACACCATTGTGTGAGTCACTTGCACATGAACGCTCTTATGCATGCTCACAAACACTGACCAACAGTCCCCTCTTTGCTCACACGTGCTAACCTAAGCATTCCTGCTCTGACAGTGGACGGAGCCAGAGAGCCTTGAGCCTTAGAGTGTGAAACAAGATTTAATCTAATCCGCTCCATAAGAGGTGACACATCAGGAGTCAAGCATGTTGTCCTCTATAAGAACGCCGTACAGCTGATCACCTGCACTTTTGATGCAGTCCCTACACTGTGTATGAAGGCCTGATTTCTTAACCCTTTAACTGTAACTTTAACAGTGAGGTACCCTTTATAGAGGGTTTATTAATGTTATATAAATCATTTTCTGAAGCTTTATAGATCAGTTATAAGCTACTAATAATAACAATAAATACAATATTAACAGACATTTTAGGCTTTCAGTTGTCCACCACTTACTTCCTGGAAAAGAGCTGCAGAGGATCTGGCAAAAGATTTGTTTATTAACAACTCAATCATTTTTTTAAAAACAACTACGTTATTTGAATGATATGATTATGCATTACAGTTGTTAATGCATGATATTTAATTTTGGATATTTGATCTGTAAAGGAAACAGACTTGGCTTCATTTTTCACTCCACTTTCTTTCCTAGAAATCAGAAAATCTAGTGACATTTTGCAGCTAATAAAGTCCAGCTGCTCCAAAGGAGCTCAGCTTACCTGTAATATCCGCTGTCTGTTGGTTGACCTGGCTGTGTTCACGTATATTGCAGACATATGTGAAAACTGTGATCTTTTAACTGATTGTCTCAAAAATTGGAAGCAATAGTAGCTAACAGGTAACACAAGAGCAAACTGCTGCTCGTGGAAAATCCTGGCAGTCATGAGTTTGATTTACAGTTTTTCAAGAGGTTGAGATTTTCAGTCTCACTGATAATGTGGGAGATTAGGCTCAGAGACAGTAGTCAGAACTTGTGCAGAGTGCAAGGCTAACTCAAGCCAAATGTAAGAGCACGCAAGACAAGGCAACAGTAGTTGAGTCAGAAGAGTGTCAATAGTTCAAATCTGGTTTGTGAGATTATGAGGATACAAATTTCAAGTTTTTATGTCTCAGTTTTTATGGAGAATAAAAAGGAAAAGGAGAACTTTTAATAGCTGCCAGTTTATCAGGATCTGGATGTTCTTTTCTTTCTAGATTTAACTCGTCTGTGAAGATTTGGAGAGCATTTTGCAATCTTGCTTCTTGTCACGGCGTCCTTGTCACATCAGTGAAAAGTGATGAGTCAATTTCGATGGTTGATTGTTTTGATTGTTTTCTCTGTAAAAAAAAAAAAAAGTGTAGAAAAAAAAGTAGCTTCAGGCCTCCTGTCAGCTTTAGGCTTAAATTGTGTTAGTTGTCAGGCTCAGGCGAGGCTTTGGCTGTAATGAATGAGTGGTGTCAAAATCAGGAGACTGCGTTGAACAATTTCTGTAGTTTTCCAAATCCGACAGCCAGACACCAACTTCACGCAGTGATTGGCCAAGTGTGCGGTGGAACTTCTCTCTCAAACCCTCTTTTCTATTTGTGGACGAGTTTCATGCTGGTGTTTTTCACCATCACCTCCTCATATGTCAATTACCTCCCCTCATACTTTGTTTCCTCTTTTAACCCTTAGAGACCCACCATAGACCTATTTTTGACTATTATAAGGGGGGGACAGGGGATTTTTAGGGGGAGTTAGCAGGTCAACAGTATATGCCACATAGAAGTGGTATACATGATCTGAAAGCTGGGAACCTGATGATTAATCTGAAATGCAGCTCAGCACAATGTGTCAAGTTTTTCTCGGCATAAATCCGTAATCTTTGACAGTTTAGAGTGTATAAGGTCTTAGAACATTATGAAGGAAATATATGATGGCCATTTCCATAAGTTATTGTAGCAATTTTTGGGTTGATACCATTTGTTACACAGATGTGGTGCAAAAATGTAACCAAAATGGTCAACAATCACTCAAAAATATGGCATTAAGACACCAACGAACACCATAAAGAAATCCATGCTGTGATCAAAAACTTTAGACATTTGGAGATTTCTGTTCTGTTGTATTTGTCAGCAAGTCAAAGTGAGCAACTCTGTTCTGGACATTTCTCAGAAACTCCTTTACTGTCAATCAACCTAGGAAATAATAATACAGTGAGCTCAAGTTTTAAAAAATGGTCTCACTACAATGAAATGACTACTGTAGGGTGAACATTATCACATACAATTGGGCTCATTGAATCCACAAACTATACAGTCAGACCTCATTTATGCAATTCCAATGCTGTTTAGGGACCCCAATATGCAGAAATATATTAAAATGTGCCATTCTTAGAATAGGGGAAAATAACTTTTACATTGCATGCACGAAACTGCATGTTTTTTGCAAAAAAACTGCATGGGATTAGCATAAAAATCTGAGACTTGTAGGTACCCATAAAACCCCTTTTCACTGATATATCTTGAGGTGCGAGGTCAAGGGACCATTTTGAAAATTGGCCATTGCCAGCTTTACTTAGCCTAAAGTTGGAGCGTTATTTAGCCCCCTTCCTGACAAACTAGCATGACATGGTTGGCACCAGCGGATGCCTTAGGTAGTCTAGTTTGACATGATACCACTACCTTTGCTAGCTTAAAGAATGAGCATGCCACAGCCTCCTAAAGACTCTTTAAACTCCACCATGCATCGAACGGGTGGCTCCAGTCTGTCAGGTGTCAGGTTTCTTCAGGAAGACCGTTTGGCCCCGGGGCTCCCTCACTAGTGTGGGTGTCCTCTTAATGGGTGCCCATTCAGCACCCTAATGGGCCCTTTATCAACCTCGGCCAACACCACAGCGATCATAGCAGGAAAAGCCTCTGGCGACCTTACTCGCTTTTGTCCAGGCCAACTGGAGCGTGAAAGCTTTGACAATGACAATGCAGCTGAGAGAGAGAGACATGGAGGGAGACATTTCTCATTCCTTATGCAGTTAAGGAGCTGAACCTCCGCTGAGTGGCCTGGATTTCACTTGTTTACTGGTTTTTTAAAGCTTCTATTTGACCTCTGACCTCACCACCACATGCTTCAGTGATTATGGAGGCGAGAAGGACTAGAGATGAGTGACATCTCTGCGTCTGTCTTGGTGTCCTGATGTTCGAGGCATTCTGTGGTATCGAAAGGGAAGCAATAATGAATGTGGGGAAAGGCAGAAGGCACATTTCCTCGCCGTTAATAAACTTTTTAGAACATTTGTTCATCAAAAAAGCTCAACCTTCGGAGAAATATACGCAGTAGCTGTACAGACATGCAGCACTCAGACCAGATTTTGCCTCAATTAGGCTTTCCAAAACACACTGAAGATTTGTTCAAGCGCTTCCTCACAGGACCCCTAAATTGCCCGAGATATATGGTGCAAAATTAGGTCATAAAATATTGTGTAGTGTAAGTTTGCAATAAGATGAAAAAGCTTTTTTAATAACAGCTTCTTTTGCTCCCTCTCTCTCTCTCTCTCTTTGATGTGGAATGAAGTGCTCCGATTGGCCGGGCTAGAGATGAATGACTGATACAGTGATAATCCCAACCACTGGAGGGTTCAAAGGACTCACTAATGTATGCTGCACTATCAGCATTAAAATGATCTATGTACCCCAATTTTCAATAACGCAGTATTGGGGTTAAACTGGGATTTGGATGAGAGCGAACTCTAGTATTTTTAATGCAAATGATTTTCATAACCCGCCGTGTATATTGCAAAATTATTTCACTCATATATCATCCGTTATCGGAGTACTTGTAGCACCGCTTGTTTAATAAACGTGTTTTCTCATGTGTGAGGTGTAAGCGTTATGTTTCTCCTCAGTATACAGTGTTCTTTTTCCAAATCTGCTTTTTAAGCTCGCGTACAGGCCGTCTTCTACTTTCTCACTCACATTTGAGCAAATAGTTCGGTTCCACCTCGTTACCGCTTCAGGTGTTTGAAATGGCATTAGTAGTGGATAAGAGCCCAGAGACTTTGATGGAACCTGACCTATGTTTCATGCCATTATCTGAGGAGTACTTCTTGTGCTCGTATAAAAGGAGTACACTTTTGAAATTAATAAGTAAGCAGCTTGGAAAGGGCACTTGTAGTAGCAGCCTGTGCTTAAGTGGAGTACAGTTTCTCTTAACCTCTTGACTTGTGCGGTGTCAGAGGGGTTTTGAAATTGGATCGACTGTACTTGCTGTTTTGCCAACACCCCTTTGTCAAGGGTGGAAACCACTGCGCAAGCTGTACAAAGTGGACGTTGCAACTGATAAAACCCTTATTCTGTTTCTTTTCTCTTGTAGTTTTACTTCACGGAACGGTAGAGTAAAAATAATAATGAAGCTTTTCAGGATCATTACCTGTTTTCTTGCTTCTTTTGCAATGTAATACCCTCATCACAAGTCGAAGAGTGCGTGCGTGAGTGTGTGTTTGCGTGCTTTACTCAAGAAGATCATGAATTACTCATGAGTTCTGGTATTGGACTCTTATTTAATGATAGCCGTGCTGGGACCGCTCTGCACCTCTCTCCTGTCTCCCCCTTCATCACCTTTGATGAATGCGAAACAAGTGGAAAGAGGAGCAGTCCAAACTTACCCTTAGCCGCTTTTAAAAATGTCTTTTTTTGTGCTGTAGTCTCTCCAAAACTGCACCATAGACACAAACCCTACGAGCCCCAGACGCACCCAGTCGTGCAATGATGTATGGCCTGCTGCACTTCCTTGTCAGATGGCCTACTACACCGAAAACTCACCTAACAAAACAGCCTTCCTCCAAATGGCACTGTGCTGAATATACACACACTTTTGTCAGGTCTGCGTGCCGTGTGAAAAATGGGCTTTACGTTCCTTCCACCTGTTCAAGCTAAAAAGTCTCCTCTTTAGATTAAAACCTCGGCACACTGATCTCCTTCACACAACAGCAGGCCCCCAACTCATTCCAATCTGCCACTCGTTTCAGTCCTCATTTCCTTTACATTATACACGCCATTAAGCATATTAAGTTCAATACCTGCCACTGCGCTGCCCCATGCTTTTAATGATATAGCCATCTGTGTGCGGCTCCATTCCTCAGCGAGCAGGTGCGTCACGGCAGGTTAGAAAAGAACAACATGTAACATAATTTCAAAGATTGTCACTCTACCGGTGGTGCCAGAGAAAAGGTCAGGGTATCACTGAAGTCATTAGGATACATCCTCTGGCAACCATGAATGTCTGTACAAATGTTTGTGCTATCAAGTAGATGTTTAGATATTTCACTTGCCACGGCGAGGGGATCACTGGATCACCAGGATTCATCCTCTGGGGACTATGAAAGTCTGCATAGCATATAATAGCAATCTACATGGCTTTTGAGATATTTCAGTCTGGGCCAAAGTCATGGACAAACTGGCCAACAGACCAGCATTTCCATTCCTAAAGCCTTGCCGCTAAAAACAAGACTAAATTAAAATAATACATTATGCAGTCCTCCTGGCTGTACCTTACACTCCACTTCCTTTGGACCTGTTCATTTTTAGCCGGGTGTATTTTTTCCCCTGCTCTGATATGCTTACAGCAATGCGACTATTAGCTCGCTGTTGGCATCTACTACAATGACCTCTAACAGTCCGGCAGTGGCATTCAGTGTCACTCCCAACCTTCCACCCAGTGCCAAGTCCCAGATGACACACATACATACACCTCGCATGCCCTCACTTCCCTCCTTCCTGTCTCTGCTGCTGCTCTTTCTTTCACTTGATGCTTCTCTCAACACGAGACGCATGTGGGCACACACGCCCCTGCTCATGTTTCTCGCCGTGCGCCCAGCCCGGCACTGCCCTGCTCGTTCAGTCCCGTGTTTCCAGCTGTCCCCTGGTCATCACTCTCTCCCTTTCTGTCCACTGACTGCCAATGATCAGGGCAATCTGTCTCTGTCTCTTTCTCCATGCACTGACCTTCCCTCTCTCACTGTAAGATGAGTCTTCACATGCTTCACTCCTTCCCCATCTCTTTGTTGTCTGGCCTTCCACTCTTGATTTTTGGTTTTATATCCTTGAGGAAAAGAGATTTGCTATTTTTGCCTATTTTGCTTTTATTTCTAGAATTCATTCTTTTGCTCCACTGATGTCCTTCACACTGCTGCTCCCACACACCCCTTGCCTTTCTGCCCACAAGGATGTAATGTGATCAGGTGCAGCCTGTGTGAACCATCTTGGTTATATTCACTTCAAAAAGTAGATTATGTCTCTGCCTTCTCCCTTTTCGCTTTTCCCTCGTCCTCTCCTCTCCTCTCCATTGCTAGAGGGTTAGCAGGGTCGAGTGGCAGAAGCAGTATTCATCCTTAAATTAAGTAAAAGTACTAATACCACTAAATAAAAGTATTCCATTCCAAGTATAAGAACTGTATTTAAAAAATCCAATTTAGTAAGTATTGCAAGAAGCGACTAGATTATTTTTCCATTAATTAATTCACATGCCCAAACAGGTTAGAAACCACTGGTGTAATCTTTAACAATTTCTTGTATTTTATGAGCCTATCACATGTTTTGTTATGTAACATCTTAATCTGTGAAGCAACTACAACTGTCAGATAAATGTAAAAGCACAACAGTGACTTCTGAAATGTTGTAAAGCAGAATATAAAGTAGAATACAATGCAAATACTCATTTACATTACAAGTACCGCCGAATTTTACATGCTCTTCTTTTAAGTACTCTTACGTATTCATTACTTGAATGAATGTTGAATAGTTACTTTCAACTACTTTCAGGGTCATACAAACCTTGTTTACCTCGCCTCACCTTGCCTCACCAAAAGCAGCATAGAAAAGCAGTTGCAGCTGGAAGTTATTTCTTTTGCATGTCCAGTGCATTGTGCCATCACCCACCCAGCCTCTCTTCACTTACAAACACTCTGTCACACTCCATCATGGCCTCTAATAGGGTAAAGGCTGATGGAGCAGCCGGACCTGCTCAGCAGACAGCAGTAGAGTGAATCTATATTCAGTCTCTGCACTTCATCCTCCTCCTCCTCCTCCTCCTCTGGAGCCTGATGAACTCAAGGGAATCCATGGAGCCAATAAACGTGCGTTGATCTACGGAGGCACCTTCCCTTGATTGCATGGACTGTTTTCTGCGCGAGTGCTCGTACGTAGACATTTTTTATTTGCATGTGTTTCTGGCAGTGAATGAAGTCCAGTGGTTCAGTGGCGGTTTAGTACGTACACGCATGCATTAGCAGCCCCGTGCGTAACAGAGAGCCACTGAGTGAAAGCGACAGATTCTGAGAGAGAAAAGAAGCGAGTCGATGAGGTAAAGAGTCTCTGTTTTTTCACTGTGCTGCTTTTGGGTTACTACAGGGCGACTGCAGCGGATGAGCGAGAGGGAGTAACAATGTTAGTGTCCCATAAAATGCGACTTTCCATGTGAGTGCCCTCGTTGCTGCATCGCCTCTCAGATTACTGCAATGATGATTAAACATGTGGGGCTTTATTGATCCCTGTAGAGAAATTCTCTTCACTCAGAGGTCAGGAAGAGCGACGGTACAGGTGTTGGAGCTGGTGGAATCGAGTGTCAGCGTGCTGACAGCAGTGATCACTACACCAACCTGGACTTTTCAAATTGGTTCATAAAAAAGAAACGTCTCACAAACACGTTTTAACTATTACTATTTTTGTTTTGGTGGTATTTTTGCTCTTTTTAAAGTCCGGAATAGTTTGCAACCAAAGCGCGTTATCAAAGACAGCTTCTACAGCTGGGTGGTGCAGATGTGTTTGAACTAAACACGGGGTTTCATTTCCTTATTCTGAACTTGTTCAAAAACACAGTATCTGCCTTATGATCTCGAGCAACAGGGAAAAACCCTGCTGCGATGTTTTGTCTTTAAACTTCCTGTCTGTACTTGAACTGGGAATGCATCGTGTTGTGTAGTTTGAATCAGGTGCTTGTGACCACTTTGTGTCCGCATTTAAGCAAGTATTTGACCAGTTTGACAGTAAAATGTATGAGGTTAAGGACGGGCTGGAAGAAAATGAGACACTTTTTGTGATCCGACTAAAGTTTTTTCCACATTTCACTTTGTTTGCATTTTAATAAATCACATAGAAACAAGTCAAGTGTTCCATGACGGGCGATTGTTGCTAATTATATTATGAAGGAAATACCATAAATATTATATGGTTGGTTGAAAGTAGACATGCATTACCACATGGATAAATTCAGTGTTGCTGCTCTTGGAATTTATAATGATACAAAGATCAAGCTATTGCTATGACACAAAGTAAGCAGACGTTTATGCCCTAGAGGTAACTGTGCACCAAAGATAGATATCTGCAGTAGATATGGTAATGTATAGGGGTATCAAAAAATATCAATACACTTGAGTATCACAATGTCTTATGATACTGTATCGATTCTTGATGAATAATTTAAATACAAATGCTGATCCAACTGTTCTGGGAAAGTAAACATTGACAATTTTAGATGGTGATTGATCTTGAAAGCGTCCACAATCTATTTTTCAGGCGAATCATAGAGATCAAGATAATTAATGTCCTCTTACTTCTGTTTCCAAACGTCACTGATCGGCAGATCTGCGTACGTAAACAAACCAATAGATTGATGGCACCCAACCAGATGGCTATGCTGATTGTATGAATGACTCCATGCGTATCCATATTGTAAGCAATGCAACGTGAGTTGTATCTAACAGCACGGCAGATGAGGTGCAGAGAAAGAACTATTTTTTAATGTAATATTGTGTTTTAATGTTGCAAGTGGAGAAATCAATCAGCTATTTCATGTCTTAATTTAGTCTACGGGGAATTTCAAAATGAAAAAAAAAGAAAGAATGAGATTTGGATTGTGGATCATGATTGCGATTAAATCGATTTTTGGCCAGATTGCCCACCCTGGATTTTTATTTACTCATGGTGACGTACTCTTATAACAGTTTTCATAAAATTGTATGAGAAAATTTGCAATATATCGCAACATATTGAATCGTAACTCCTGTATTGTGATTTGTGTTCTTGCCAATGCACAGCAGTAGACATGTCAGGCCCATGACCGACTCATAAATGTAGATGTGTGTAGGAAAACAATTAAAACTAAAAGACTAAAGGTACAGACATACAATTAACACTGGCAAATATTACCCTCCTATTCACTTTGTTTCCATGCAAGTGAGGGGGCGAATAAAACAGCTTCCAGTGGCAAAGCAAATTAGCATCCCCTCATGTCGTCTTAGCAGGCGAGGGTCATTCGCCTGCATTTTCCCGTACCCTGAATCCTGTGCAGTGGATTATCTAGCTCGGGCAATTTAAGTTCTGTAGAAGTCAGCTTTTTATTCTGAAATGATGAGAAGAAAAACGTAAATGCTTGTTGGAGACGAACTGGAAACTGGAAAGGAGATGCTGTCTGTGGTGATGTGGTCACACTCTTGAGCGGTGACACTCGAGCATTTCAAAATGTTATACCAGCACTTTATTAAACTGCACATAATCCTGAGAGGCTTTTTTTTTGTCACAGTTATGACGCAAAAGGTCTAGATTTCATTGGAAATTTAACTCTGATTGTGGAAAATCAAGTTTGAATTGTGTATGTATGGGCCACTTGACTGTGGGTGTACAATAGCACTATTAACCCCCAGTAGCCTCTTAAGCCCATAATCAGGTGGGTTTTGCTCAATGATTATTGGCTGGAAACCTGCCCTTCATGTTCTGTGATCACCGTGATTTGTTTGAAGATATCACTGGTGGGATTTGAAAGTGAAAGAGAGTTCCACAGAAAGAGAAAGCATGCTCGAGGCAGAGACAAATTGTTTGTTACTGTCTCTCTTCCTCTTTTGTGTTTTCCCTCCTCCTCTTCCACCATCCCTCTCTCTTTCCATCGCCCCTTCTTTCTTACGGTAATGCTCCATTGATCTATGCTGGGAAAATATATTGCTAATTCGCTGAAGCCTGCTCAGCCTCTGCTCTGCCTCGGGCTGATTGCACTCGTTCATCCCTAATGTTCCCTTTCTCTCTGAGCCTTCTCTCCGCTCCCCTCAGCTTTAACCAGCGTCCCAACCGGACACGTTTTAACCCTTCAGCCTTCCGGTGCTGCAGGGGGGCCGCCGGCTAATGGCGAGGCAGACTCGCCTCTGCAGCAAGTGGCGCTAATGATGACAGTGCCAGAGTACAAGTGCAGAGAGAACTGAGCTGGTAAAAGTGATGATTTGATGAGCAGCGCCTTCAGCAGTGTGAAAGTTGTAGAGGAAAGTTCTGCAGCAGTTTAACTTTCAGAAACGATAAAGTACAGACAAATTACATTTAACAATGACTCTCTGGCGCTTTCATCCAGGGAATCATCCAAGTGTCTCAATATCAAATGAGGCTTGGGTTCAATAATGAACCTGCTCACTACATCACGTGTAGCTCTTGATTAGGATACGTCAGCTGCAACGTACCTGTGATTGATGCAGCAAATCACAACAATGTACGGAGAATGGAAGTCATTATTGTCAACTTGATTTTACACCAGCAACTCAGAGGGAAATGGAGGCAACTAGACGACAACTAGAAGTGAGAGGGAAGAGTAACAACAAAAAATGATATGCTGCGTAGATAAAAGAAAGTCTAATAAACGCCCAGAGGGGGGAAAGTATTAGTTTTCTGGTTTGTATGTGTATCTATTTTTCTGAAATGAGTTCTCTTTATCGGCGTCTCCCACACACACAGGCCTGAGGCCTCGATGCTCCCTCACCCTCTCAGATGTCTCCTGTCCCTTGCTCCCTCATTGCAACATAAGGACGCTCATTCCTGCTCTCATTCATCATCTGAGTGCCAGGTGGGGAAACCTCTGAAGCACAGTGGCTACAATTAAACTAAACCCATTAGAAGTGTGCCTGTGGTAACTTCGCCAAGGGCAGAGACTTAAAAATATAGAGCTTACATCTGAATGGTTTTCAGCCATTTTTTTGGAACAGACAGCTTTTCTTTTCTCTTTTTTTAATCAAAGATAAAGGAATTCTGTAGACCTTAAAACCTTGGGTACAATCTGTTCGGTTTGTTTTGGCACTGGGGGTATAAATAAAACAAGAATTCCATCTTTTCTGCCAGAATTTTTTAATGTAAGACAAAAGGTCTAGTTCATGATGCCCTGAGAATACATAATATCTTCTCAAAGCTGCCCTCATGCAAATATTTCATAAACTCCAAAGAGAAACAAAAACTACTTTGGCAGTTTAAGTAAGAAAATAAATTATTTTTGACATTTTGGGAAATACGCTTATTCGCTTTCTTGCCAAGAGTGAAAGGAGCCAGGAGACAGTTAGCTTAGCTTAGCCAAAGACTGGAAACTGGTTTAGCTCGTCTTGCTCTGTCAAAAAGTAACAAACTTTGCCCATCAGGACCTCTAAAGCCCACTAATGAGCACATTATGAATCGTTTAAAGTGTAAAAGCAGATGTGTTACCCTTCGGACAGAGCCAGGCTAGCTGTTTCCATGTTTTATGCTAAGCCATGCTAACTGGTTGCTGGAGGTTTCTTCATTACCACATGGACAGCAACTCAAGACACTAACTAAAGAAAGCATGTTAGCATATTCCCCCAAAACCTTTGACTGAACATAAAAAAAATCAGAATTTCTAATCGTTTTTTTTTTTAAGTACAATATATCTCGACCAAACGTTGCAACTGGAAATCAATCCTATTGTCGTGACCTTCAGCTCGCACGTGCTTTTGATGTGGTTTCCATGACCTGTTTGATGTTATTGTATCGGGCTATTTGCATGTCTTGTGAAAGCAGAAAGTTCTCTTTGATGGAGCTATCAAAGGGTGAAAGCTGCACTGTTTTGTTTTGTGAAGTGGACGGCGTGTGGTTGGACCATTTCGGTCCCTTTGAGAGGTGTGTGTGTGTGTGAGTGTGCACGTTTGCGGCTGGGTGGCGAGGTCGGAGAATGGTGTTTATGGTCCGACTGAGGCGTTGCATTTTCAAAATGCTCCACGCAAATCTCTTTCCCTCTCTGTCTGTCTTTCCTCTTTCATTCAACATTCTCAGGTGTCACATACTGCATCATCCTTTCCTCTCCCTCTCTCTCTTTTTGCATCCTTCTGCACCTCAAAATATAAATTTGGTTGGCTTTAAATATGCGCATAGGGAGCTAGGTGTCAATCACCATTTTGTTTTCATTACACATTCCTTATCTAGCCTCTCCAGATGTGCGAGAGGGACGAGGAGCTGGGGAGTCAGGAAGTACTGATGCTGCTTTTGGCTACAGTCTAGTGTCTTCCAGTGAGCTCTCCCCCAGAGGCTGCGGTGGTTCTCTTCTTGTTTTCCGACCAAATGAAAACTGTGATTGGCTCGAGGGCTGTTCCCCGCACGCCAGTCAACTCGCCTGACTTAATTAACCACTAATCTCTCAGCTGTCAGCTTCCGAGGCGGGAGCTGGAGTGACTTCAAACTCCCGCTCTTCTCTGTACTTTTTCCCAAGAGCTTCGGGGTCCCCGCAGAGAGCACCCTAACCCAGCCCACCCCCGCTCAAACCAGCCAACATCAAATGCCCGGCGTCATTTCGCTTTCGACAGCCAGCGGATGTCAGCCACCCACAGGAAATTGAAAGCTGGTCAAGTCAAAGACAAGTCACCGCTGCCAGGAGGGAGTGGTTGATGGACAGCTGGGGAGGAATGTAATGAATTGTTCTCTGATTGAATGATGGAGGGGGGAGCAGGGATGTTGCTGTCAGCGTTTGTCACAAAGACAGAATAGTCTACACGTCAGTCGTAATCTGAATCCTTGATCATGTTGCTTTTGGCAAGTTTTGCACAAAATAAGTGTAAATGATACGTTTATTTTTTTCCTTTAACAGTTTCTGTGTTTGTGAGGCTTTCCACTAACTAAAAGATGAATGATGTTTCGCTTGCAAAATGAAGGCGCAGCACTGTGAAAACATTCTTCTCTCCTGTGAGAGATGGCAGCACACTGGATCAACTTTCACCTTTAACTTTACTGTCCCTGAGGGGAAAGTGACTGTTAAAACCCACTACTCAAGCTGTCATAAAACAAGTGACCACATACAGTAACATTAAACCTGGAGTACATCCAGCCATTATCATTTAACTTCTCATTACTTGGCCATCGGAACCTGTATTTTTCATATGAAAGAAAAAAAAATCCATGAGCATTTAAGTTAAGTTTGACGGTTGTGAGAGATAAAAGAATTTCTCACAATGACAGAACGGGCCTTTCTTATTCTCTGTCCAGAGGGGAAGGTCTAAAACTATCAATACAGATGATGGGAAGGACACTGTGTTGTTTTTCTGTGCTGTCTGGCCGCTACTGCGCAGACTCTGGCTATCACAACATCAGTTATATATTTGGGATATTAAGAAAATATGCCATCAGTCGGTGCTAACCAAGACGGGAAACATCACAAATATTTTCCATCATCAGGAACAAGCATCATTTTAATAAGTTACAGCTAACTTGCACTGGTTTGTTAAGGCACATGAAGTGTGTTTGCAAAGTGAAGTGTTTACATTTAGCCTAGATGTTTTTTTTAAAAATTTGCACAATTAAATATTAACATGATGTTCTTCTCATGTTTTATGTTAAGCTATATTCTAAAATTGAACTAATGAAGCCTCTACTTCTTTAGCTGCAGAATGCTCCACCATGTCCACCAGCTAGTCGTTAACTTTGTCCATCAACCAGCTGGGCGGGTAGCGTTCATGGGCTTATCAGAGCATTATTTGCTGAAAACAGCTGCCTGCTGCTGAGAGCAACGAGACTAAACCTAAACATTAACTTTAATGGGCCGTAAAACCAAAACAATGAGCTGGAAGATAAAACTTTCTGTAGCGCCGAGGGAAACCGCAGTGGGTTTATACCTCTACATTTGTCACATTACACAAAGTTATTTAATCCATTGTTAATACAAAATATTGATTAGTGCAGCTTTAATGTCTTATCCAGTAACATCATTGAGACTTCTACATTTCGGAATGTCAGGTTTAAGTCACAGTCAGGTGCGTGTGCTGCTGTGCCAGTTCGTAAACTAGTTGTTCGCTCACATGGTCTGTTTCCGGCGTCACACGGGACAAGAGGACGCCTTTCAGATCGTGCCACAGACTGACGGTCATCGGCACTTGCACTGATTCGACGAGGTCACATTCCCGCCACTTTTATTTACCGTACACAGCAATGCCTCGCTTTGTTTTCAGTACAAACTTTATCTGCAGGAGTTCATTTTCGCGCGGTCGCTTCCTTTTTAAAATTCTCTTGCCCTTTTATGTTTACTCGCACGTTGTTTCTGCGCCTTTGTGAGCTCACTATAGGCAAGTTCAATGAGAACAATGTTTCCCTAGTCAGATGCAATGTGTCCTTTTGAATGTGCTCAAGCGAGAGCAGTAAGGACTTTTTGTAGTGCGGCCACACATGCGCAAGTCTTGTCGTTTAATTACTGGATACCACCTCCCCTGAGGTCCCGCTGCCACTCCTTTAATTCTTCACTCCTCCTCACTTCCTCTGCCCTATCCTTGATCTCTCCTCACAGCCAAACACCCTCACTAGCTTCCTCTATCTGTTCTTTTTAAACCCCGCCACCGCTCCTCATTTTCTCCTCTGCAGTACTTCTCTATTCCCTATCTCCTTCCCTTCCTTCATGCTCGTCTCCCCCTCCATTCTGGACAGACTGTTATCTGAGATGGCCGCTGGCTCATCTGTGGCCCAATTAGCCATAAACAAACATTTAGACATCTCCCTCCTGAGCCCCTCCCCTGTTGCTCCACACAAGTGCTTCTTTCTCCACTGTAATCTCTGTTCATGGTGACCCTGGCCATTTGAGCGTAAGACCAAAAGAGCGGTATAGGAATGAAATTAGAAAATGAAAATTTAGAGGAGGAACAAGGGAAAGCATGCAGTTTTACATACGAGGATAGTTTTGGCAGAGAATGAATTATGTAGGAGACAGAGGGATCAAAGGAAAGATGTATCAGCAGAAACACTGTCTCAGGAGCAGATGGCAACTGACGCCTCATAAGGTGTTGTTTTTTTTTTTCTTCTACTGCAGAACACACTTTTCTCATCTTCAGTGAGATACCTGAGGTTTTTAGTGTTACTTTTATTGAGGATTTGTCAGATGCCTGCAGTGTAACTGATAAGGGTAGTTTGAATATATATTTTTCTTATTGTCAGCAAATCCCATGAAAAGATTAAAACCAACATGTGTTATTCTTTCAATACTTTCCAACTTCCCTAGCCTCTCTGTGGCACTCAGCCAAAGCTCCTTACCAAAGCAAAGATATTAAAAAGCACTTTTTATGTTTTTTAAAAAGGGTAGTTTGCTGACAGGGAATCGTAGTTTTTAGCCAGCATTACTCAAACAGGAGCAAGTGCAGTTGTTGGGGACTATTTTCAGCTGCGGATTAATATACAGTCGGTTGTCTAGTGCAGTGGCTCCCAAATGTTTTCACATCAACGACCCCTACCATATTGCTTCTAGATGTTTTATTACACTTATGGATACTTATGGATGGAATTACAGTAAAAGTAAATTATTCCCGTTTTTCTGGGAAACCAGTCGACCCCCTCAAGGACAGTGGACCCCGCGTTGAAAACCACTGGTCTAGTGAGTGTTTACAGAATAGTATATGTAGGATTGAAAGGAAAATAGGTTTTTTAAAAACAGAAATAGCTTCAAGATATAGAAGGAAAAATGTGAACTGTTCACGGGTCACAAAAGTGACTAAAAACAAACCAATAAACTACAGTCGCTGTAGAACAATAGAAGTGTAATGACACAAAGTAATAGGATACAGTATATCATTTCTTCTTCTTGACAATAAGTATAGTAGGAACACAAATGATCACCAGCTTTGTCATTTAACATGATATAGAGAAAACATGTAATGCAGAGGTTCTTCATTTAAACCCCTCTGTCATTGTATAATTCCATTTTCTCTTTTTAAAATTATTTCTATTCCACTTTTTGATCCAGTATTTCCTTGTTTTTGCAAATTACTATATAAATAAAGTTACTATTAAACATAAGATATAAAAAAAATCTATCAATCTATCAATGCATTAGATTACATTGAAAAATCACATTGTAAAATCTCTTTCCATAAAAAAAAATGTCCCCGTTACTTTGAATGCGCTCACAGAGCTCACTGTTCACTTTTTTTAATTTAAAGTTGTCGGACTGTTTAAGGACTCTTTCTTCTGTTAAAGGTAGTTCCACTGAAGACCGATTACAATAAGGACTGGGGGTTATCAGGAGTAGCCAGAACATTGTTTCCGGGAAGATAGTTCGCCGTTGGAATGTTTCAAACACAATTTCCCAAACCTTTGTGCAGCACAAATGAAAGTCCATTCACCACCGTATTGGGATGGAGGCAGAAATCTCTGAGACGAACTTCAAACCAGCCTTTTCTCACTCTTGCTCTTTGACAGCGGGGATGTAGACGGACACACACACACACACACATATGGAGAGGAAAAGAAGCTGCTCCGAATTCAAAGCGAGGCCGACCTGAGGCTGCACTCAGCTGGGAGAGAGCAGGGTAAACCGGGGAGGATCACTAGATAACACCTCTGGCGACTGTGTGTGTGTTCATGCTTGATATACCCAGGATGGAAGTTGTCGGACAAACGTGCTGTGGTCTCACTTCACCTTGATCTAAAGGAGGTCGTAACAGGTTGCAGGGGAGGAGTTGCAATGGTAACTTATCATCTTGGGCCTACGGAGTCTGATAATGATTCAGCTCTGTGCTGTTGTTGTAACATGTACCGTTTCAAAGCAGTGAACTGATACTGAGCCACTGAATCACTGTTTTTTTCTGTGTGTGTGGGTGTTTGTCCATCTGTCTGAGTGTACACTGACTTAAATTTACTGCTTCTGCGTGCGTTTCTGCGTGTGTTGGGATGTATGCAAGCCTGCGCGTGGGTGTATTTGTGTGTATATTAAGGCACAAATGCACAAACATACTCTCTCTCCTAGAGGTGCTGTGGAGATGATTGTGTCCCAGCAGGAAGAGGCTCTCTCTCAGCTCCATGTCTAATTAACTTCACGCCTCATTTCGTGTGTGTTTGTGTAGCGCGCGTGTGTGGGCTCGGCTGCGCATTGTGGCTTTTGCTGGCGCTAAAAAAAAAAAATTTAAAAAAATCAGAGCGAATTATTTAAAATGAATGTGAAATATTTAAAGAGAGACTGAGATATTGGCCTGGCGCTGCCGCAGAAGGTGGGAGGTGGAGGATTCGGTGGAAAAGGAGACAGAGAGAGAGCTGTGAGGAGTTTGTGATCAGATGGGAGAGAGAGAATTGATGGTTGTGTGTGTGTGTGTGTGTGTGAGTGCGCACTGCTTTTTCTTGGGTAAACCATATGTGTGTGTCTTAAAGGGTAATTCAGGTTTATTACACTACAGTGTAAAAGTAGATGGTGGAGGTGGAGCACATTTTAACGACTTTATATACACGATTGGATAGCTCATTCTTTATCACATTATCATATTTTATCAATTCATGACATTTTTTTGTTTGTTGAATATTAATCTGTGAAGTAGCTGCCAGACAAATGTAGTAAATGAGTAAAAAAGTGCAACATTGTTTCTCTAAAATGTAGTGAAGCAGAAGCTTTAAGTATTGAAATAATTAGTGCATAAAATTGAAACAAAAGTAAAAGTAACTCAAAATCGTAGGTCCACTTAAGTACAGTACTTGAGTACATTTGCTTAGCACCACTGCGTAGTGTCGGCCATCATTGACCATCAATGTTAAACGTTTAACACAAAGTTCACTTAAAGGTGTGACGTGGAACATAGGTGACTGTTGAGTCTCATTCCCAGGTCGTCAAGTACTGACGCTTCGGGTTGGTAGCCGGCCTGACCTACCAACCACATTTCCAAATCTCAGCAATGAACTTGGTTTAGTGCAGCGTGACTAAGACCACCCGATGCTCAAACCTTCGATAACAAGATCCAGGTTGTATTGAACAGAAATTATTCTGCGCTACCTGACTGTGTGTATGTCAAGCCTGCGCTAAATGTGATCTTAGGGTCACTGCTTGACTGTCTTGACTGCGAGGCGAGATGCTTTAATGTGTTGATTACAGTGACAGTGTGTATGTGTGAGTGTGTGCGTTTGTAATTGTGCAAGTGGGAGGTCTGTCGATAGAGGGATCACACTCAGTGTGATTATATCCTCAGCATTCAAGAGAGACAGACACTCGCGCAGGTTTTAATAACAAGAGAAAACTCAGTGGGGTTCAATCATTCTGCAGCACCTCCTGTTGTCATCGGCGTATTTACTCATTAATCACATGTCCACTTTGAATTCACAATGCACCTCAAAGCCAGAGTCTGCAACACACCACCACCACCACCACCACAGCTTGATAAGACACACACACACACTCGTGGACGCACAAAAGTCACAACAGACCGAGACATTCACACAGAGGCAGAACAAATAGATACACGTTAGATGACACATGCATACAAATAGAGAAATACACACAAGCGTCTAAAGAAAAGCAAAAGAGAAGGACTATAAAACAATGATATATATATATATATATATATATAAAGGCACATTGACAAACAAATGATTTTAATGTATGCATACTACACACCTGCACATTCACACGTACCACACTCCTCTTGCTCATCAGCTGGTGAAGCAATAAAAGTAAGATTCAATTGCTCTTAACTTTCAGTCGATATTTAATCTCTGTGTTCTGCAGCAGCCGTGTGTCGCTGTGGCAGCTGTGCGGCAGAGTCCCAGCTCGACACAGCTGGCTGTACACTGACGCAGTCCGCATCCACCCACGCTGCACAGTGTGGTGTTTACCAGCGCTCGCATGCATGAAATTAACAAAATGTGTTAATAAACATAAGTTGATTAGATGGAAATGATGGCAACATTACCTTTATTGGTTAAACCCAGCAGTTCAGCTTTGGGAAATCGAAGATTGGCGCTACTTTCATGTTGCGTTAAATATGGAGCTACAGTTGACATCCTGGTGACGTAGCTTAGCATGAACACAACAGAATCCAGAATTAACAGTAAGAAAAGTTTGTTTAAATCCTTTCGATGCCAATAACTAAAAATCCAATTCTCAACATTATTGTGTGGCTCGCCTCACAGCTTTAGAAAAGGATGGTGGCCATAAAAACATATATATATTATGGATTATTAAACGTGGAAATAGAAAACGTTCCTTCCCCCTTGTTTTTCCAAGTGGTATTAATGTTGGCACCGCGGTTGCAAAGACAAGGCTGCTGATAGCAGCCTGGTTACTGTCTGAAGCAAAAGCAACCGTAAGAACTCCAATCGGACTTAGGAACTGAGGTCTCAGCGCTGTGATAAAGGCAGAGTAAACACAATAAGTAAGCAGGTCATCGAGTAGAAAGAATGTCGGCTTTGAACCCTCTCAGGTCCCGGTGGTAAGAGGAAACACATATCGATAGAGTTACAGATTTCAACACACACCAGAGCACTTTAATCGAGTGTCCATTCGCTCTTTTGGTTCCGCAATGGCTGAGGCGCTACCTGCCTGGTGCCGTGAATTGAGCCTTAATTGTTAATAAAAAATCCATTGTGGTGGCAGCATAGTGAAAGGCGAGGCTTAAAGGGAACCAATCTAAACGCGGATGGTGTCATTTATTTTAAGCCATTACACAGTGCAATATATATTTACTCCATAAAATATTTACTTTTACTTTTTAATATTTGGTTTTTAGTGGCCTTTCATGAAGCCTATTTCCCATAAAACCAGATTAAATAATCCTTATAGATTATAACGTGCTTTAGAGGTGCCAGATTTTCTTTTTTAACCTTCCAACAGAGCTAGGCTAGCTGTATCCACCTGTTTCCAGTCTTTATGCTAAGCTAAGTTAGCTGTAGTTTCATATTAAATGTACAGACAATAAAATTGAATCTATCTTCTCACATAACTCCAATCAAATGGGATAAAATGTTACGACCCCAAATTTTGACATATTCCTTTAATAAAATGAATACATAAGTCATTAGAAACCCCCTGTTAAACCATATGAAGTGACCTCATGGGGTCTCAGTATATCTAAAGTCAACAGGATGTTTCTGTTGTGGAAATCAAAGTGTTCTCTACATGCTTGTTACTTAAGTGCTGAAGCTTTTTAGCCACATTATTTTTCCAGGGTGAAATGACTCTTCACCCACTCTGTGCTGTCTCAGCACATACGGACATAATTAATGTGTGTGAAATATAGCAGCACTTCGGCATGGAGCTCCAGTCAGATGCTGTCAATGCCGCGAGGTCAACTAGCCAAGTTATTTTTTCAGTTTAGAATTAATTGTTTGTTTTATGCTCATTGCATCTTCTTAATGCAGTGTGAACCTGCATTTGTCACAGAAGCTGTCACCGCTAACCTCATTTATTCCCCCGCTGCTGTATCATCAAGTAATCAGACATATTTGCAAGAACTTAAAGACAAAGAACTTTCTATTAAAGAAGAAGTGGACAGCAGACAAATCAGGTTAGAAGCCTTTTCTGTCAGGAATACAACTGCATGACAAGTTCTGCATTTCCAAGTATCTTAACGTGTAAACGCACCAAAAAGCAGAGGAGTTTTTACCATTAAAACAACATTCACTACGATGGGAGCTGTACGATGAGCACTTATCCCTGTAAAATACTCCAAATACTGTAATCGAATCAGCAGAGCGGCTCTCCACGGATACCATAATCAAGCCTTTTTAGTATTTACAAATTGAGGCAGAATGGTCAGAGATAATATGACAGGGGTTAATTCCTTTTCAGAATGGATGTTTTTGGTTTTTTTAAAATTTCTGTAGGAATTATGTAGAGCCGGTGTTGTTGTTTGGCCTGTTTACCAGCAACCATCCAGCTTGCCAGCCAGCAGTCTCTCATTGGAATGTTCTGGAGAGTCTCTGGAGCGAAGCCAGCCTCTCCACACTAAACCCACTGTGTCCTCATCTCATTGCACTCAGAGCTGCACAAGCCGAAAGGTGGCACGGCCAATAAGGAAGCCTGGGAGGGTGTGCAGGAATATGTGTGTTTGTGTGTGTCCGCGTTTGTTTAGCCGCTTTCAAAACCACTGGTCGTAAAGATTGTGCTTGCTTTGCACGTGTTTATTGGCCAGGGGAGAAAGAGATATTCAGGTTCCTTAAGCATTACTTGAAGTAAAAGTATCAATATTGCACTGCGAAAATGCTCCATTACAAGTGAGCCCTGCATTGAAATTGCTACTCATGCGAAAATACATAATTATCAGCGAAATACTTAAATAACAACATCATATCAGATGACTGTGAGATGTGGCGTCGCTCATAGTGATGAATGGAGGTAACCGGAGGTAACCAGGTGAGTAGAACGTGTTGCTTGTTTTTGGCGAAATGTGAATTCCTGCATATTAAGCGAGGACCGGCTGACCCTCTCTGAGCCTCTGCTGATGTTTAGTATGAAGAGAGGCTTTGAGTGCAGGTGAAAACGACGACTGTGATGTGAGAACGT
>JBBPCS010000037.1:9106449-9119244 GCA_037974645.1 Hollardia meadi | reverse complement strand
ACACACACACACACACACACACACACACACACACACACACACACACACACACACACACACACACACACACACCATATCAGGCAGTCTGCACTATTGCTGCACAGAGCCAAAGTAGCACATTTTTAAAAATTAATTTACTTTATTGGCAATTGGATTAAAAAACACATTAACTCAGATAATCGGAAAAATGCTGAATATCAGATCTGAGAGTCAGAATCGACGCCTTGTATACACTATGTACATAAATGTAAATACATGTAGAATTTACTTTTAACTTCACTTTGTAACTCTCACTAAAATCAGAAATTGTTGTTTCGATATTTATGTTCATGGGTTAAACACATAAGATACATTAGAGGTCTTGGTAGGCTTTTCTTTTTCTTTTTGTTGTTGGTTTTTTTTCCACTTTGGACAGTGCCCAGTCTTTGGGAAAGGCAGGGCAAGGCAGATTTATTTGTAGAGCACATTTCAACAATAAGGCAATTCAAAGTGCTTTACACAAAACATAGAAGGCATTAAGACACAATGTAAAAGAAACATAAGACAAAAAAAGCATTTAGATATAAATTAAAAAGTGTTTAAATAGAAAATAAAAATAGAATTTAAAAAACTAAAAAACTACAAGAGGAAAAGTTGCAGCGCAGTGTAAGAAATGAGTAATTCTTTGCTTTAATAAAAGGCAAATGGAAAAGTCTTCAATCTGGATTTAAAAGAACTGAGAGTTGCAGCAGACCTGCAGACATGATCCGAGCTCTTTTTGAACATTTGTGTGCTCTCAAAGAAAACCCATGCTTAGCCAGGCTAAACACACCCGGTTGAAGTATTCTTTAATAATGACCCAGTTTCTCGAGATAACCCACAGATGTCACTGTGAGTTTCAGTTTTTGCTGAACCGTGTCCCTGTAAAATAGAAAATAGTCCCTATAACAACCGTTCACAGTGACATGTGAGGATTAGTGGAAATGGTCAACATGCATTTCTAAAAAGCTTAGCACATAAAACCAAAACTACATGGCTAGATAGCATCAGAAGAAAGTGAGAAAATAAGTTAATATATACGTATACTGTTGGCCACTGATTCTTATTCTGGACTTGTCTGCAAACTGGTGTTCTCTTTAACAGGGGCAAGACGTAACAGATGCAACAGTGACCAGCAACAACACCGAAACAGCCGCAACCATCCAATCTACAGCAGGAGCCACACCACCGCCCGGCCACACCTCGACTCACACAACCTCCAACAGCCGCCCCACTGTAACCACAAGAGCACCTCCCGCCTCCCCCACCTCAGCTCACTCCACGGCTGCCGTCACTTTATCACAGCAGCCCACAGTGTCTTCTGGAGCAACTCAAAGCTCTGGAACTACACCCCGCACCACTCCACATTCTGCAGCTGGGAGCACTGGGCCTAACACTCCCACAACTGCAGCTAAGACTACATTAAAAGCAGGGTGTGCCTCTTTGTCCGGGTCCGGCAGTCAACTACTGCTGCCTGTGATCTCGGTTCTGATCTATGGTGCACAGAGCTGAATGTGTAACACCAAAAATCAACTCAATATAGAAGTATTTGATTTTTGTTTTTGTTTTTTTCTATTTAATATCTTACTGTGACTGTCACACATGTATCATACCAATGCTATGAAGGGCTTTGTGTGCTCTGAGCTCCATTCCACTTTGAGACTGTTCCACACAGTCTAAATAAATGATGTATAACCCCACGGTTCAGGTCTCAAAATGTACATTTTAATCACTAAACATAAACACAGGATATGACATTTCTCTGCATGTTTTGGAAAATAAAACAGTAAGTGAATTGCCATTGGATTGTACATTTCTAGGATTAGGGTTAATGAGATGGGAACCTCTTGGAGAAAATGTACTGGATGAATCCTGCTAGAAAGGGTAAATTTGCAGCTGCAACCCTGTTTGCATTTTGATTTTGATATTAAAAAGATCCCCAGTTTTATTCAAACAGCATCACACTCAAATTCAGGCTGTTGGGCTTGAACCACCTTCAGTGTTTGAGTTTGTGGTTCTCTCAGGGCTGTGCTTACAGGGTCTCAGGAAGTGACAGCAAAGCAGTTCAGTTGCAGTGGTGGACTCAGAAAGTTGTGCGTTTAAAACAAATACACCTCTGTAATGAAAACACACAAGGAACTATTAACTAGCCATTTAGAGGCAAAGAGGCCAACTCATTTTCTAATTTTTAGTGCACTGCATCACCTTGAGTCCGCCAGTGTTCAGTTGCTCTGTATAATCACTGCAAACGGATTCTACAGTATGTGGGAGATAATGAGCATGTCTGAGTTGAGTAGTGTAGCAAAATAGGGCAAATCTTTTGGGGAAAGTGTTTTATATTCTAGAGAGAATGAAAATGGGGGATTTACAACCGATTCAAGTTGAAACTATGAACAATTTTAAACCAACAAGGAAATGATTAAGGTGGAAGTAAACTTTGTAAACTTTTTTTTTTAACATTTAAGTTGCGCCGTTAGAGCACCCGATTTAGCGACAGGTGTAGGAATCAATCCACAATTACCAAGCTGGATGTTTAAAACATTAACTTTACTGTTAAAAGAAGCCAGTTTAATCCTGATTTGATGCAAATGTTTTTTTTTCATTTCACAAGTTTAACTGCTGAACACAAGATGTCTCCAACCTCACTGTAAAGTCCATTCTCAGTGTATGTGCACTGAAGGAGTTTCCACATCACACTTGTGTACGCTGAATATTGAATCACGGTTGGCTATTTGTGATGTCACAAATCACGCTCGTAGGCCCGCCTCTTAAAATCTGATTTTCAGTGAGCGCAGACAAAATTGACCCTTTCAGCAATTAATGTGAAGCCTTATAGTGTCAGATTCTGCACATACATCATTCTACGCAGCTCAAACATTCAACTGGAGGAACAAGAAGAAGAACACATTTTGACTGGAGGGGGACTTTAAATTATGAATTCTGTTTCATATGAGTCTTTATTCAACAATTTAAGATATTACTTATCTTTAATCAGTGGGTTTCTTACTAAATTCTACAGATCACAGCCATAAAAAGATCAAATAGCTGCAGGTAAGTGGTTGGAGGCACTTTGCTGAACAAAAACAGCAGAGACAAGATATCTCTTACATCCATATCTGGACTGAATTCAACTGGCTGAGAGTGAGGTTTTGCATTTGTGGTCCATAGCCGGGGTGGAGACTGAGGCCAGGCTTCCTGAATGGAAACAGGTATCAAGTGAAAAATCTGAATGCCTTATAAAAGGCCAGCCTCTGGAAGCACACATTTTTACAAAACTCTCAGAGGACGCACAAGTGTACCACGTCAGACCTTAAAGAGGAATTTAAAAAAAAAGAAAAAAGAAGGTTGAATAGCTGATAAAAAAGTGAGGTTTTAACAAGAGTCTTCAAGAGGAAATCGTCTCTCATCCGACATGAAGTACAGTTTCCTCTGGCTGTTTTCACTGTCTCTGCTGGGATTTGTCTGTGCACAGGTAAAAAGAAATCTTCTTTACTGACTATAAAGTAGATACTGAGGATGGAAAAATCTGAACCTTCGATCGGCTTTTATGGCTTATATAATAACAACCCAATTCCTTAAAAAAGCTCTAATATCACGGATAAATGAAAAACAGTCACTCATATGAGTCATATGACTTATTTGTCAGTGAAATCTCAATATTTTAATATCCTTTATTACACCTTTACAGTGCCATGTTACATCATAATTCTCTTCTTCTGATCACACAGAATTCATCATCGCCTGATACCACAGCGATGACATACAATAACACCTCCAATACAACCTGGCTGTCTGATAACTACACCACCAGCACCACCAGCACCACCAGCACCACCAGCACCACCAGCACCACCAGCAACAACAACAATAACAACTCATCGGAAACCCAACCCATCAGTACCCAGACCCCCACTACCATGACCACCACGATCGCTGGGACCAAACCCACAGTGGCTACAGTGAGCGTCACGGCCACCATGACTACAAAGAACGGACAGAGCCACGTCTTCACCTCTGTCAGTCTGCTGCTTGGATCATTTGTTCTTTGTGCATTTTGGCAATGAGCGTCCTCCTGAGGCTCAGAGCTGGAGTGAACCTTAAGCTATGACACTGTTTAACACATTTGACCATCTGAGCTTATTTTAGAGTGCTTTTTTTTTTTTTTTTTTTAGGAGTGACGAGATTATGAAATGATTAGTGAGTCACAGCGACAGAGCCAGCTTATTAATTCGCTGACTTCGGCAGATGTGTTTCTGCATCGACATGTGAAGGAAAAAGCCGAATGAGATTAAGCATGTGAGACAACTGCTGCCCACTAGTTCAGTGTGGCATATCCTAACTCATATTTACACTTTGTACATATACCATCGACTATTTACTGTGCAGTGTCAAATATAATACAATTCTATAAATACAAATTTAGAAATAAACATATCTGTAGACCAGAAGCAACAGTTTTTGTGTGTGTATTGATGTGACTGACGTTGAATAAATGGAGTGAAAATATCACTAATGATTGTATATTACTAATATGTAGTATTTGTATTTACATTATCTATCCATCAGAAATAAAGAGAACATTATTTCATTATCTTATTATTTCATTATCATCTTTTAAAAATATAAAAAGTCTTACTTTTTTTTTCTATTTCACGGGGCGCACTTTTGAAACTTGAAATTTTCAAATATATTATGCTGGATTGTTTTTACTTTTTCAGGTAATAACTTAAATATGTCGAACTAGTTTCCATATATTAGTCCATCATATGACATAACTTGACTGAGAAAAACAAGCATGACCTTGAGACTCACACATACGGAAAAGATACTGTAACCTTTCAGTTTGTCTGTTTGTTAATTATTCACCCGAAGGAACAAGGCCGGATGAATACTTTTCTCTTTTATGATTCATCTGATAAAACTGCTTCGATTTACTGGACATATTTGCACCCAGCAATGACTTCAAACAACAGTACAGGAAAGTGTTTTTAATCTGTAGGTAAAGTGATAACATCACAGTGACGAACTGGAATTTAAGTCCCATTAAAAGTAAAACATACTTAACACATAAGCGAATTGAGCAGTTGTAGCTATGATATTTAAGAATTCATATTTCCTTATAACTGACCGGTGTAAATGTCTATGAGAGTTGTATACTTAACTAGGCTATTTTTAGAAACAGGAACAAAGTGTCTCACACCTATGAACAAACTTCCTGGATCCAAGTGCCAAGTTATACTGCAAATCATTAAATCCAGCCCCCGCCCCAACATGATATTTTTGGTATAAAAGAGAGTGGACAAAGCGCGAGAACTTTTAGAAACTTCGAAACGCATCAGTGTGCCGTCTGTGCAGCAGGACATTTTTTAAGTAACATCTCTGCCTCCTCATCGCTCTCCACCATGAAGACACTGACTCTGGGATTTTGCACGCTAGCTCTGCTGGCATTAGGAAAGGTAACTACTTATACACTTTTTAAATTGTGAAAATACTTTTTTTGCTACTATTAGTATCCACGTAGAGAGTTTTGGGGGCACTTTGCACATAGCAAGATTGAACACACACAATTAATCTTTATACACAATAACCATAGCCATAAAAGGCAAAGTCAGTGCGGTCGAGTCAGTCTGCTGAAATGGTCAGATGAGGTAATAATTTCATTGAAGAAATCAGTCATCGATTGTACTTGTTTAAATTATGGTGTCACGGTATCATACTGCTGTAATAGTTATAGATTCTGATTGTTAGTGTTACTGTAAATTGTTTTTATCATTAAGATAAACAGATACTGTATTCATGAAGCCTCAGTTTAAAAAAAAGAATGCTTATATGTGATAATGTGTTATAAAATAGCTACGCAGTACGGGTAAATCACGTTCATGAATTCGTGGATGATTATTGAAACAGAAGTATTGTTGGCGCACACATCATAGTTTTTGCTTCTATCACTGATTTACATGATGATCCACTCTGTTCAGGCTACCACTGTCCTAGCACCTTCATCTGCCACCACTGCTACTCCTGTGCCCATGCCTGCAACATCTACTACTCCTGTGCCCATGCCTGCAACATCTACTACTCCTGTGCCCATGCCCGCAACCACAACTACAACCATGTCTGTGGCCACCACTACAACGGCCGCACCACCTACTGCGACTGCAGTGACCACCCCTGCCACCCTGACTACAGCCACCACCACAATGAAGCCAACGATGACAGCCACCCAAATCACCACAGAAAACGGAGCCTCAGAAGTCAAAGCTTCTCTGCTGTTTTCTGTTGTGCCGTTGTTGCTCTACACGCTCTGGCCCTGAGCAGTGGCTGGCAAATCTCGCCTGAAGGACTGAAAGATTCTTGTTCCTCAATGTGACATGGAGGTCGAGTTGAACTGAATGCAGACGGACTGAAGGATCGAGTGAAATCCTAATGTTTTTATGTACAGTACAGTATGCTCAAAGATCCCAAATTTAATGTTTAAATTCCAAAAGCTGCATGAGCCTCGTGTTAGAGATAGGTAAGACTGAAGTATACATTATTGAACTGTGATTGTTGTACATTATTGATTGTTATATAGTTCTTTTAATGAGCACCGTTTGGAAAACGATAGATACATCGATAAATACAACATCAGGATAAAGAGAATAAATTAAAGGTCATAAAAACAAATAAGCTGCGCATTCAACAAAACTTGTTTTCTCAAGTTAAGTTGCGTGTATTCAGAACAAGCACTACACAAAGCTTACATGAGATCAATAAAATATGAAAAGAAGCAACAGAGCATAAAATTTATTTTTGCACTATTACAGACAGATTCAGGAGGAAAAAAAGAACTATATAAATGGATTTTTTTTAAAAAAGAAAAGAAAAAGGTCGCTACTCAAAATTTGTAGCTTTTGTTTAATCTTCAGATCGACAGATGGCCAGCAGAGCTTGTAGATGATCTCCTTTGAACTGTTTCTGTCGGAGAAAGTTCACATGTAAAAGTTACTACACTTTAAATAAAACATGATTTGCAATTCAAAAAGAAGAACTCTTGATCTAAATGTTTATTTTGAACTCCGAGTTGCTGTGTTTAACGCAGTATTATGAGTGTGACCCACCTGTAGGGCGGTGTAGAGAGAAGTGCCTGTTAGTTTCAAGTAGGCAGCTCGGACACACAGCAGATCCTCCTCACCGTGAGACACCATAATCCCCTGCACTATCGACGTCTGAAAGAGGGAAATGCTTGATGTGTGAAACGTTACGTACTCCACAATCTCAGACACGAGAAGATTTCCGACGTGTAACGTAATTGTAATTGTAATTACATACAAGGCAACAACAACCAACTAATTTTTTAAAATAAATAAAAATTACCGGTAAGTGGTGTATTACACACATTAAAAATTATTAAAAATTGTGTCTCCAGTACCTGTAGTAATAAAAAAAAGTAATGGATAATGGAAACATGGAATAAGAATAAAGTCCAAAGTTCTCAAATTGATTTCATACGACGTTATTTATATATATAAGTAGTTGTTAAGCTAAGTTTGAAAAAAAAAGTTCCCACTTCTTAAGTTGCTCCTTTAATAATCAATAAAGGCAATGATCAATCACTTCATTGGTCCATCAGTCAGTCACAGCATTGTTTGATGACATTAGTGCCAATCAGCATAAATCATTAGAATAAGAAAAGAAAAATAAATTGATGATGGCAGCATCTTACCTTCGCGGTGGCTAGTCTTTTGGCGAGGTAGCCGTAAGGGTTTTGAATGCACTGAGCTGTCACAACACAGACATCAAGAAGCATCACAGACTAATCAACATGGACAAGTGCTTATTGATCACTCACACGGTATCTCAAAATAATATTTACCTAAAACTTTCAAACCCAGTCGAATGTCTCCTGAAAACTTTTTCTCCAAAACCTGGTCCACCATCTGTCCGCACTCCAGCTCCAGTCCCATCAGCACTGCCAATAACATACAAGGTCAAGGGAAAGGCACTCAGAAGCAACTATGGAAGAACTATGGAAGACAGATATCTCACAGCCTCACACCTTTGTTAAGATGGTCTGGGTCTCTAGAGGTCAGTATGTCAATCCATGGTCCTGCATCAGCTTTTTTTCCATTTAGTGTTGCAGAGAGCGCCTGAAAAAAAATCAAATAAAAACACACGCTCAATTAGAAATGGGTGAAATCTCAGACATGACAAGCTTATCACAACTAGATCTCCATGCAAGGGCTCCGACTTTGTTGCGCCAGCTTGAAACATTTCTTCACTCGTTTAGTGGTATGCCTGTTTTTTAATACAGTGCCATTCAAAATGAAAGTGATGCTGGCAGACTTATTTTAGATGACAGATTTCCCTGTGCAAGAACGCCCTCTTTCCAAAGGAAAATTTTATGCTTCTTTTATTTTTCAAATAAAAGAAGGTAGTCAAATAAAAACCTCAAATAATGGCTAGGGGTGTGTTTGACATGAACAAAACAAGGGTCTGTCTGTGGATAGAAGTCCTGGTGCCTGTTTTATTATGTGCATGTCAGGTAAGAATAATAAACATTACCACCATTTTAATGTAATACATTCAACAATAAAAACATACTATTGTGGATTACTTATCTTAAGTGGTAACATTGCATTTTAATCATTTAAGTTCAGTGTATGTGTGTTAATGTCTCAGCCAAACTATATTTTGTAGTATTAACAGCAGAATGTAGTGATAAAACTATGATAGGTAAAATGGGACAAGATTAGGAAACAAGGAGGCTTCATACTAAGATATGACCGCATATACATATCAAAGAGAGGGGATTAGAAATAAAAGCCTGCCTCTAATGTAAGCCTGCCTCCATTAAAGGTCTGGTTCCCTCTGCAGTTGATGTAAATAAAGGCCCTGGTCACTATTTGAGGAAATATTTAACAAAAACAAAAGTTTATTGCTGGTAATTTGTAAAGTTCAAAGTAAGTCAAAAATCACTAGCCTAGCATCATTTCTTGTTAATACACAACGGTTAAAGCACATCAGTTACGTTGTAAAATGCGTTGTTACACCCGCCCAGACCACAACATTTGTGTTTAAAGGTGTCATGGAAAATAGTACCTCAACGTCTCTTCGAACAGCACCAACAACATTTTCTTTCTGTTGGGGGAGAGGAGTGAGAAAACAATTTTAACTGCAAGTTCGAGGCATAAAAAAATATCAGCATTCTCTCATGTTTCGGAAGAAAAGTCTGTTTTTGCATTTTCACTGTGATGTTGCCCCACAGCTTTTTCATATCCAATAAACTTTATTTTAATAATATGAAAGGCGGGGGATCCATTTTATTCCACCCAACAGTATTAAGGCCATTTGCTTTACTTGTGAGGTTAAAGGTGATGGTAAAGGAAAAAAAATAATACTCAAATTACATTTAGCAAAGCCACAACAAGCTTAGCAAAATCTCCACTGGTTTCTCCTCTCAGTTCCTTCTCCAGGTCCTTCTTATACACTGACAAGGAAGGCAAACAATATGACAAATATCAGGACACATTTGAGGTTTCAACAGCCACAACAATCAATCAAAACATTTTTTTCGGTGGGGTGGGGGGGGGGAGTTTTGTGACTTACAATATTTGTATGCAGCACTAATATCTTGAAGCCGCTTTCCGGATCGTATGGACAAGATCTCTATTAGTGTTTCCTCATCTGTGCCCAAACCCTGCAAACACACAAGAACACACATACTGTGTATCCCAATATGTGAGAGATTCGTGCATACACACACAAACACCAGCTCTTACCACCATGGCCTGTTGCAGGCGATGAGCCTCGTACTCCAGAGGAGGCATCAGCAGGTCCAGCAGTAGAGTTTCCACTTCTCCATTCAGAGCCTTCTTCACACCAGCTTCCATGTCCTGGTACAGGGTCAGAAAATAATGATAGAATATACAATAATACAGAATAAACAAGTCCGATTTCGGGAGTTACATATGAAAATATCACACAAGACATATGATAACACAATTTTTTTCCTTTTGTACACTTATGGTTACTGACAAACAAAATTAGATTTTTAAATTAAAATTAAAAATGAATTTGACTGATAGCATTATGATTCTTTTTGTTGTTGTTGTTCTTTTGGCCACGATAATAGTGCAGAGTGAAAATCGGATATTGTGGCAGCCCTAACTTGCATACTGTGCACCTTAGTTTGTCGATGTCACCTGTTGATGGGCTTTAAAGCTGCTGTACAGACACTTTGACACTTTCTGATGTTTTTAACAATTATTATTATTACTAATATTCATAAATACATAATTGAGCATTGGCAATAATGTACATAAACAATCATGCCAATAAAGATCACTTGGGGGAAAAAAATACAATTAAATTGAACTATGTTTTAAAATGAAATAATAATATGGTCACTCAAGCAGCACAAATGGAGCAACTCGAAAAAGCAAGGTAAACAATTGAACTGCTGTTGCTCTGTAAAACATAACTGAAAGCTGACTGTCGAAACTCAGTGTGGCCTCGCACAATGTCAATTCTGCGTCTGTTCTTTGGACTTCCCCTTTAGGATACTCTGATACCGTAACTGCAACTGAAAAGAGATTCCTCACTTAAATACTTCTGCCTAGGGCTTCTTCTTTTTTGAAATTGCAAAATGTACCCATAAAACCCATAAAATAAAAGTTAACTACTGTCAAGAAATGGTAAATGTTCCATTACAGGTTGTTTATCACACAAAAGCATCACATTAATTCCTATCTGACACCGTGACATCATTTTAGCTTCTACTGCTTCTACTCCCTCTCTAAACAAAGGTGTGTTCAAACCCATTAAGTCCAGTGTAAATATTGTTTGATGAGCAAACACTTGAAAGAGCTAACACATACACATGCAACATACAGTATTATAATTGCAATGTTGTATTGCACAACATGGATTATTATAGAGAAAAAGTTACATTAGGGGGCTGCTGTGTCTTTGCACTTTCAAACTGTTCTTCTGAATATCCTGGTTTAGTTTGTAAACGCTTCTTTAGAGCCTTTGTCATCTAGTTAAGAGTTCAATTCAATTCAGGCCATTTGTTTCTTTACCTTTTGTGTAATTTCTTCAAAAGTCTTGCCGATCATTTGTCTCTGAGCGTTGCTGCGATTGGTCAGGATCCTCACCAGAGTCACCGCATCTGAGCCAGGTACACAACGTTTGGATTTCAATTATGATACAATGAAAGGAAGGACTTAGTGCAGCTTTATCCAACATTGCTGGTCAACAGCACCTGTCTGGCTTTGCCGACCAGATCAGCAGGAGTACCTTTCTTCTCCAGCGCTGACTGGATCTCCATGGCATCCCGGTCCGCGTGGAAATTGGAGAAGGGTCGCACTGTTCCAAGGGTACCCCAAGACATTTCCTATTTAAAACCAAACATTTTTGAAGAAACAAAGGAAAAAATTACTTGAAAGACAGAAGATCCTTGATCCGACATCCTGACATCAGACACATCTCCAGTCAGTGTCATGGAATGTGTAATATTGAGTTTACACAAACATGCTACGAAGATGTTGCAAGTCGGTTTTCATTGCGTATGAATTCAAAGAATGCCAAATATTCCTTACTCCTGTGGTGACAAGTGGGAGGATTGTTAGAGAGCATGAGTGCCGAAACTTTACATCACACAGGAATCCTCAAACATCACATTAAGCTTTGTAGAACTGATTCGAGTTCATAAATTCCTAATGGCTTTCTTCACGTCAAAATCTTAAACGTGATCTCACAGCATTCCAGCATGCCTGGGAGGATCACGTCATAGCGACTTGTAGATGACGTATGCAGATAATTAGCTGATTAGACAGCAGATTACATTATCTACTGATGTGGCCTCTTGGTAAATAGAGTCATTGTGCAAGAGCAGGGAGAGGTCAGGGCAGAAGAACTACTTACATGAGATTTGAAGTACTCAGGGTCCATGGCTTTGTTTAAAAGGCAACAAAAGAACCTGAGTGAAAGATAAATAGTCCACACACATGCAGAAGCACACAGTAAGTGTCATTAAACCACACAGGCACAGAATAAAATACAATTGCATCCAATTTGGTGCTGTGAAAAGTCATTCTGACTTAGAGTTTTTGCTCATGAAACTTGCAGCTATCTCAGCAGAACAGTTACTTTAATAAAAAAAAAAAATGTATCTGCGAGGGACCAAGACAACCAAAGTGTCAACACAAAACACCAGAGAAGGCAGCATTTTCTTACAGAATCTTTAAGGAATGCTTATTTCTCCTACCTGTAACAGAATGCTGTGACCGCTGTCGAAGGCGTGCAGCTTGTAGAGTATTTGACAACCTCTAATCAGCCCTGCGTCTCAGCCCCACCTTTACTATGCCACACCTGCTGCAGTTCACCCGCCTGGCTGTCCATCAAACAGCCGACCAATCCGCGCTCAGTCTCTTCGCAGCTTTGTCGACACTATTGGTCTGAGGAGTTACCATGACAACCCACTTGTAAAATGCTGCCTTTTCTTGCAGAGGAGGAATCCAGACAGTCAGGTTTGTTTACAGGTCAACTTTCTGGAGACATGATGGGTTTTGTGGCCGTTTTGGCCAGAAATGAATCATCGGTGGGGAAATTGGTGTTGTCTCAGGCTACACAATGTATCCCCTTCACTGAAGAGTGAGGTAGCATTGAGGTTTTCAAGTTGCAGGTTTGTTATTTTACAGCTTTTCATCAAGACAGAGCAGCTCTCTGCTTTGAGGGGGGGGGGGGGGGGGGGGGGGGGGGGGGGGGGGGGGGGGGGGGGGGGGGGGGGGGGGG
>JBBPCS010000037.1:9076826-9106439 GCA_037974645.1 Hollardia meadi | reverse complement strand
TCTGATTAAACCCCCCCCCCCCCAAAAAAAAAAACCCCACCAGGCAACATGCAAGTCATCTCTGTTAAGTGAGCGAGGGGGTAAATCTGGTTTCAGGGGAAAACAGATCTTCCTTGCTGGCATGCTCATGTATAACCTGATGGTCTTTTGGCTCCAAAACCTGAAAACTAAGGTTCATCAGAGCGGACAAAAGGGCCTTTCAGCGCCTGCATTTGTGGCTCCCGGTGATAACTATCTGATACTCCAAAACTCTTTTTCTTCAAGAGATATCACATGCACTGTGAAACTGCTCAGCGGGCACAACGTATAGGTTATATGATTATTGTGTCTCACAGACAAAAAACAAACAAACACCATTTGGTCACTTTCTAACAGAAAACACAGCACCTGAACACGATGAAACCACTCCTGTGCAACAAAGCTGGTCTACAGCAACAGCTCTTTTAAATTTTAAATAAAGTGCTCAAGCAGTCAGGTGTAAGCATTGCATGAAGTTTCGGTGCAAATTTTAGCGTGTCATTAGAAGAGTTAGAGATGAAAGCGGATGAAATGTCAGAGAAAGTGCTCAAAACTGTGATTGCATACAAACTATAATAATACTAAATAATATAAGCAGGAGTGTAAGAGTGTTCATTAATGAAGGCGAGCACACAAATTAAAAAGAAAAGAAAAAGAGGACAACAAAGAGGTTTTTTTTAGTTACACAATTATTGGTATTTCTCATCTTTTCATAATTTTAATGGTTGTAATAATTTAATGTTGAAATAATTCAGGTTGACATATCTCAATGTGAGACATAAATACAAGCAGAAATAAACATATATATTGTACCGGCAGTTTTCCATTTTCCATCCTCTATAGAAATACATCACAATAACTCACAACACACAACAGACATTCACCCCGAGCTCGAGCAGACAGTGAAACCGAGTAGATGAAAGTATGAACGGGTGAATGATGGATGGTCTGAGTACACATTTGAAATGGATCAAAGACTTTAAAAAAAAAGAGTCTATAAAAGTGGAGAAGCCAAAATGACCTGAACATGTATGCGGCCTCTCTGTTTAAAATGTAAATATGAGACTTGTATATTTATTCCAAACAAAGCTGATCTGCAGTCAGTTATTTTGAATCTTGAGTTCGTCACTTCAATGTTTAATTAAACATTAAAGAAATCAGGATAAATGTTAAGTGGGTATAGTGTTTGTGGTAACATTTTCTATGAAGACTGAGGCACTATAAAACATTATTGATGTGACTTATAAAGACTATATACTCACCTATCAGTGCAGTATCATAATAATCACTTCTGATGCAGCATAGATTCTTTGATACATATAATACATTACACTTCACTGACCACCAACAGTGAAACGTTATGATGAAGCATGCATTATTATTGATGCATCCATATGCACTTCATTTTACTTAACGCACACAATGATAACTTAGGACGCTGCATGAACTATTATAGCATATTATGAGTCTTTGAGGTGTGTAATAATCATAATAATAATTAGAATAATCTTTATTTACAGAGAACCTTTCAAACATCAACGCTACAAAGTGCTTCACAACGGCAGCAAAATAAACAACTAAATGTAAAATCAAAAACAGGTTAAAAATCAGAACTAAAAAAAGAATTCAAACTCAAATAAAATCAGGAAAGGCTCTCCGGTAAACGTATGTTTTAAGAAGGGATTTAAAAAGAGTTCGCTGGCTCAGCTGACCTGATCTCCTCGGGCAGATTGTTCCAGAGCTTCGGGGACCGGACTGCGAATCCCTCTCTCGCCTCTAGTTTTCAGCCGGACCTCTGGAACACACAAAAGACCTCTGCAAGAGGATCTCAAAGTGCGTACCAGCGCGTATGGTACGGAGAGGTCAGAAATGTAGCAGGGAGCAAGACCATGAAGAGCTTTAAAAGTAATCAGTACATACAGTAGGTGTATAGGTAGTCATAATGCATGATACTCCCCATCAGTGAACCTCTAGTTTATAACTAGTTAAGATCATCCATAAGACACTTTGATTTTTATAATTCATTATCACATCCGTAATGTTGTATGGCTGTTGATATGATGCATTAGAAAGCATTATTTGTATAATATTTTATAAATGCATTATAATACACTAGGAATGCTCCCATAATGCATTATATATGTGGTCGTCATAGGAAGTGTTGCAAGTGTGCAACATTATGTATGAAAAAAAAAGAAAAAAGATTTATGGTTCTTTTCAAATAATTTAGCCAGCTTTGTTTTATTTAACCATTTTATTCAATATTTTAAAACCACCCCCTCTTAAACATTTTACATCATATCTTAGTATCAAATATTAACATACAGCTGATGCAGGCAATATATTTTCAGGTAACAATTTGACTTAAAATACAAAATACAAATAGAGTAGCTGGACACACACAAGCCATTTCATGGAACTGCACAATGCAATGTGATATACTGCATATATACCTGCAACATTTCCCACAAAACAAACATTGATACATACAGTACATATTAAAAAAAAACAAAAACAAAAAAAACCTTTAAAAAAAAAAATAAAACATACAATTCATGCACACCACACATTCGTTTGGCTTCATTTTCCCCCCATCAGTAGCCACTTGCTGATTGCTCCAGATGCAACTAAAACTTGATTTGCTCCATCGTAAACAAACTTATGAAAGCATCAACTACAGGTGCTTCTACTGTCAGGAAATTTGCATGAACCTGGAATCATACAAACAAGAAGGTCATAGTTTGAATACTCAAATTGTTGACGAACTATAACGTCGGATAAAGGTCAAAGTCAAAGCCATGGAATAAGCCGAACCACATACAAATGAACAAATGAATGGTCCTGTGCCTGTTTGTACGCAGTTCAGAACATCCTTAAAAATATATTCATTCTTGTTTTCCAACTTGTGTTATGAATCGCTGCAGCAAGACAAGTCACCACGGTTTAGCCCTTAAGTGTGCGGTGCATTTTTCAGGGCTTGTATTGCTTCACTGCACTCTTATTGTTGCAATGTCCAACCTGGATCACAGAGTTGGAGGCACTGAAAGTAAATCGCATCATAAGGCAGCGGCTGTGTTGGTTCCCAGTACATTTTTGGAAGTATTCTGGAGGTGTAAAGAGGTTGTTTTTTTTACAGCAGCTCTATCTCCCACTGTTGGCTCGGCCTCTCCTCGTTCTCTGGCAAAATCACCACGTGGTCCTTGTCGTAAGTTTTGCCACCTGAAGAACAGGAAGATAATCTTGTTGAAAAGCTTGTCGCTATGATGCTAAATACAGTTACTCAAGTGCTGTTTATTTGACAGCGATACTTAAAAGTTATTTTGCATTACCCAATAGTAGATTAAGAGGTTCTAGTTCTACCAACTACAATGGTAAAATACTGCTTACACATTAATGCCTACTAATAAAATAATATATGTTATAATACAACACTCTCAGTGACCAGGCTCACGATATGATTCAACGACAAATGATTTATGGTACATTAAGGCTAACAAATTCCAGCCCATACTTCAAGGAAGTTACTTTGTTCAGTTCAGTTTTTTATTGTCCCACTGGGGGAAATTCGGAGTCGAAATTCGAAATTTTGTCAAAATCAGCGTATGAATTCTTGAGTTATGGCGAGAAATGCCTTTTGTCAGGTCACAGTGACCTTTGACCACCAACATCTTTACCTCGGACCTGACAAGAGAAGATCAAATGCCTCAAAGAGAGAATGGTCTGACCTCAACGAATATAAGAATCGCAGAACGTCGAAACCATTTCTTTGATTGAAAAGAGAGATATTTTATGAGTGTCATCATTGGACTTGAGTGAATAAAGCCTCACCATGTGAAGAACATATAGCATCTCAGCCCTTTGCGTATTTTTAGAGGAAGTTTCGGGTATGCTATGTGCAACAATGCAGGCATTAGCATAGCCCCACTAGCTGCCACTGTGTAGCCTACTGCTGGTGCTTTTCAGATTTTACGCGGGGATTCCAATGCTTAAGTCTCTCACATGAAATTTTTTTCGGCATAAATTACAGCTTGCTTCGTCACCTCCGACACTTATCCCCCTCCAACCATTTGTCATTACACTCGCATCTTCCATCTTGGCTCGTCCCTAGCTTGCTAGCTAGCTAGCAACCGTGACTGACGATAGCGAAAGGATGATGCCAACGGCAACATCTGTAGCAAGCCAAAGTGATGTCGACGGATTGTAAGACTTCTATATAACGAGGAAGTCTCTCATTGTCTAATACCGACTTGATTGGACAAATACAAGCTAGTGGGCGTTCTACAGCAGGCTTAACTTTTTAAGTAGCTGTGGGAGCCCTGTGTTGTTTTTCTTCTCATACCTTTGACATCCAGCACCATGCCGGGGAAAGTGAGACTGGTGATGAGGCCTCTCATCTGGGTTGTCCACATCTGGATAGGCTGCCGGGTCTCTGTCCACAAAACCACCTTGGCTGCCGGCTCTATGTTGCCCATAACCTGAAGGCACATAGTTGGGGACAACTACAACACACACACACACACAGTACATGATTAGACCAACCCAGTTTTACCATGGTCAGACGACTTAAAAAATTCAAGAAGCTGCCAACATATTATAACCCTTTCAGCATGCATTACCTTGTTCTTGATGAGGCCATCCTGATAGAACCAGATGTCACTCATGTGCTCCACTTCTGGGGTCACCACCACTCGCCCTGATTTCATCTCCTCCACTCCGCCCTGGATGGACATGAAGTGACCTCTCTCTTTGTTCTTGATGCGGAAAAAGTGGCGCTTCTGCAGGAGAAAAAAAATAGCAAACATGATTGTGGTTATACAGTCACGGAATATCAGGAAGGAAAGCACAAGATTAATTTGGCTTTTCAATTTTAATTGTGACTATTTAACATCACTTCCACCTCTTCAGAGAGTATTTTGGGAAGCAAGATTTGTTGCTGTAGGAGACTAAAGTTAATTAATTGCTTACAAAGCATGAAAATCCTTCACTGTTTTTTTTAATGTGCTGACATATCTTCCTTTTGCCACTGCCTACAAGCCATCCAAAGCTGGCACGTAGTTGAATATCACACTTAGCAAGTTTTTTAGAATTAATATCCAATTCTCCTCATTAAGGGTCCAAATTGTTTTTTTCTGCTAACACAGCTGTTGTGTTTGGCTAACCAGCCACCAATACTGTCCAGTATTGTTCTTTATGATCTACAACTTCTGTTCATGTGCGGAAAAAAAATATTCAGTAGTGATGGCAAGGATGCATATTTTCCATGTTTACATTTGTATTTATGGCCATGTTGTTAAAAAGAGCTTGTAAATTTAACAAACCTGTCTGACTGGGTACATTGAGCCAACAGTCTGTAGGGAGCTAAACTTCAGCCAGTTGGTGATTTCAATTGGTTCCAGTAGGAATTGGCGCCCCCTGTGGTTGCTGTGTTCACATATCACCCAACTGCAGAGGAAGGGAGACAGAATCAGAGAGGAATTTGTTGTTTAACCATCACATGGCCAACAAAAGCAAGCATTTTGGCATTATTTAATGTGGTTGACTGTCAAAGCGTTTTATCACTTTACGATGCACTGTGTATTTACTTTAACTACCTTACTGTCATGAAAAGATGAGTTGCTGCTCGTGAGAAGCAGAAAGCTACCTCATGATGCGAGCCAATGCAAATAAACAAGTGCAAACATACAAACTGTACATGGCCAAACACTCTCTGCAAACACTCGCAGACGCAGGGAGACAAACTCTCACCAGCCGCTGTTGACTCTGACAGACAGAATGTGGTCGTTGAAGCCCTCTTCAACCATGCTGAGGATCTCTGCCTCTGTGGTGATCTCTCTGCCCTCCAGACACTCGAGGCCAAACAGAGAGATGGAGGGAACCGAGAATGTCTGGACGGGGAGAGGTGGAGGTTCAGAGGGAGACGGAGGAAAGAATACAGCGCTTACTTTAATACGAGAGTGCTTTCTCACCGTTGGCACGACCTTGATGGAACGGACCGTGAAGCCGGGCGGACATCCCATGCTGGTTAGATTCGGGTAATCTCCTTCAGATAAGACATACAAGTTCCCAGAGTATTGTTTATCCTCGTAGAACACCCAGCTGAAACACAGAGCAATTGTTTTTTCCCATAACACATCAGATTTTAATTCTCAATCTCATAACAACCCTCTGTACTTCACCATCATGCACATTTTCTTGTTCACCCTACATTAGTAATGTTTTCACACATTATTCACAGACTTCTTTCCCATCGTTTCCTTTGTCCTCAGATAACTGTTAAGCTTTGGTAAAGGCCCCTCACCTTCCCCCTGACACTCGGCAGGACTTGGTCAGTAGTTTTTCTGACATCGCTTCCTGGTTGCGGTCAATGACCTGACACTCCCCCTGGAAGTCTGGCTCAGAGTACAGTTTTACCTGACAGAGAGAGAAGACAGAGGGAAAGGAAAGCGTGGGATCAGTTTAACACATTTAGTTTGAAGCCTCTTATTTTTCTAATCTTTTTGTTGTAGCCTTTAAAGCACTGAATGCAAAACTGTTTCTCTCCCCTGATGAAGGAATTGTCTTATTCAGCTTTTGGCGTTTGATCACAGGTTCTTTTCACAATGCAGTTTGCTGTACTTACTATTTAATACATCACTTGCAACATTTAAATAAAAAAGTCTAAGTGGAGGACAAATGACAGGATAAATATTAGAGTATTTCAGGCTTTCAGGTAGAAGCAGTAATTTCCCCTTTGTACTTTGAAGCCCATAAGTTTCGCGGCATGTTCCACCACAAAACGGGGGGTTTTCACTGCATGGTGCAAATGTAGCACATGAACAAGCGCATGAAAAATAAACATATATACACAAACATACATCAGCATGATATGAACTAACTAAAATGACAGAAACCATCTTTGTTTAAAAAAAAAAATTATTATTATTTGACATGTACAGAACATTTTAGTTTGCCCCTTCTGCTAACATGGAGGGGGAGGGGCTTATGATCTATACTGCAGCCAGCCACCAGGAGGCGATCCAGATGTTTTGGCTTCACCTTTGGGGAGCTCTCATATCGTCAATCGTTATTTTACTGTCGATGGCTGTGATAGACACCACACAGAGAAAAGAAAAGGGAAACTGAGGGGAAATGAAAACTGTACATAATGTTCACTATTAATCAGATAAATAAAGTTTTATAGACTCATGACTTGACTGATGTGCATTAAACAACATAACACAAAGAGTGTATAGACAACATAGTCACCTCATTCCTTATCCCCGAGCTTTCACTTGGAGCCTAGAAATAAAACAAAACAAAAAATGTGAGTAACATTAAAACGCCAATACACTCATTAAATGTTGCCGATACATTTGTGTCTTCCTCGTCCCGGTGGTCCTCACCAGCAGGATGGGCTGCAACGAGCAGATGCGGTTGTCCTGAGAACCCCAGTCTGCACAGTTATTATAGAAACCTTTCTCTAAGATGTACTGGTTCCCGGAGAAGTCCACATGGGAGTAGGCTATCCATCTAGGAGGAGAACGAACAGTTAACCTGATCATTGTGTTACAGGTAAATGAACAAGTTAAATGGAGCATTTGCCAACTTACGCCCCGCTGAGTACTTGGATGGAGCGCGTGGAGGTTTTGTACTCAAACAGTTCGACGTCAGGAATGGCCTCCGTCACCTCGAAGGTGTTCTCCTCCTGCATGCCCTCCTGCTCTTCTTCTGGCAGCTCAAACATCACCATTAAGGGGTCCGCCAGGTCCTGCAGAAGAGCGAGAAAATTAGCTCATTTATATAAGTTACATTAAAGCTGGATGATTTTCTTAAAATTCTGGCTGAAAGAGGATTCAGTCATATTTTGACAATGAGAATTATATAAGAGATGAGAACCTATGTATAGTGAAAAGTAGGAAAAAGTACTTGCCAATCTAAACCGGTCATATATGTTTAAGGTAATTTGGTTATTACAAGCAACTCCTGCTGCTTCATTCATATCATTTTCATTGCCTTTCATTACTTATATCATACATTAGGTTTACAAATGATGTGATGTTCTTATGAGCTTTTTTGTTGCTGTTAGGCTGATGGTAAAGGAAAAATATAGCACCTTTAAAAACAAAGTGCTTTGACAGACAAAGCAAGAGCAGGATACTCAGGAGGACGACAGACAGTCCGGCCAAACCAGACAAGAAACGGTTAAAGAAAAATGAAGATAAAGGAGGAAACAGGTGAGAACAAAGATGCAAAATGCAATAAACAAAGTGTCAACACAAAACAATAAAAAGAACAATAGATAAAAGGAATGAGAGCAATAAAAGCAATAAAATAATAAAAAGAACAGGAAGAATGAATAAAATAAAATAAAATTAAAAGATAAAAAGACCACATCACATAAAAGCTTGTCTGTTAAAATGGGTTTTAAGAAGTGATTTAAAAGAGGACACTGAATCTGCGAGCCTCATCTCCTCAGGCAGGTCGTTCCAAAGTCGAGGGGTCCTGATGGCAAACGCACGGTCGCCTTTAGATTCAAGCCTCGACTTTGGAGCGATCAGAAGAGCCCCACCTGAGGATCTAAAGAGGCTGTGAATTGGTTCATATGGGGTCAGCATTTCTGGTATGTAACTTGGAGCCAGCCCCCGACAAGCTTTAAAAGTGACGCACTTAACATCAATTCTAAATGGAACAGGGAGCCAATGGAGGGAAGCCAGGATAGGGGTAAAGTGATGTCGCCTGTTGAACCAGTAAGACGCTTCGCGGCTGCGTCCTGAACTAGCTGGAGGAAATCCAAGTTGCAAAACTTCCCTTACAGCAACAGTGTCATTGTTGTTTCAGTCAAGGGTGCAATGTTTGCAACATTCATTATTGAGTCTGTTTGCACGCAGTGGGAGCCACACCTTCACTATTGCTTGGATTGAGCATTTAGACTCATTTTCATTCTTACTTATTAACAAATACTTACTGCAGTGAAATATTCCTTGCAAACTTACCGCTCGTATCACCCTAATGGAGCGCAGCTCAGAATCGCAGCCTCCCCACACCCTCCAGTCATGGTACTCCCCCTCCTCCAGCAGGTACTGGTGGCCTCGGAAGCCCTCCTTCTCGTAGCCCACCCAGCTGCAGCGACAGAGAGAGGCACGTGGTTATATTACACTCTCCGCCTCATGCATCACCACTGAATTGTGCAGCAGTACTACTCAAACCAAACTCATTAATGATCACTAAGGAACAGTGCACTCACATTCCTCCCAGTACTTTGATGGAGCCGACGCTGTACATAAAGGCCGACTGCTGCCTGTCTGTTCTGGTCATGAAGTCTCTCATGTTGGTGGTTATGGTCCTTGACTTTCCAGTGAAGTAGGGCTTGTCGTAGATCACCATCTGGAGATAAAGAGTGAGAATCAGGGGTTGACTTTTTCAATAACCATTTATATGAATGCTGATATTCCATAGACTCAATTTATTTATTTATTAGCAGCAATAATGCTTTCTTACCTTTGGTTCACTTGCGTTTTCCACTCTTGGTTCACCCTATGATAAAATAAATAAATAAATAAATGTACTCACTGCAAACAATCAGGAGATACACTTTTATACAGAATTGGTAAAGAGCAGAGCGTTATTCTTCCAACAGAGCCACTTACTATTTTGAGTGGATGCAGTGATCCCACATAGGGCTTTTCCACTCCCCAGGCTTCAGGGTTGGAGTACCCCCCCACCTCAAGGACACGTGGCACACCCTGGAAGAAGGGGTGCGCGTAGACGAGCCATCTGAGCAGGAAAGAGGATGATATGAGTGAGAACAATTAAAAGATGTAACATGAAGATGACGTGCTAAAAAGCATTCAAATGATTAATGTTGACGAAAAATACTTCCATGCATTTTCTCATTAGACATAATTCCTAACTCACAGCCCGGCGTTAATGATGATGGAGTTAGCTTTGATGGGGAAGCCAAAAATCCTGGCATCTTCCGACGTATCTCTGAAGATGACCTTCTTCCCCTCCGCGTTCTCTTCTGGGAAAAGACTGATTTCTGGAACGCTGTAGTCCTGAGGTGAAACAGACAGCATCCGTTCGTGTCATGGAGCGGAGGAAATAACAAGTTGTAATGCTGCTGGGGACTGAGAAAACCAGGAATAGGCCAATCACCCGACAGGCCGATTATCGGGGAGTATAAAGTAGCACAAAATTGAAATACTCAACCAAACACCTGGACCTGGATCTAGTTCATTCGCATCAGGAGTTAAAGACAACTGTAAAACAAGTCTACATATTCAATTATGATCACCAGAAAGATCAGATTCATGACTAATTGAGCTCATAGAGACCTGAACAATGTGGGACTATAAAAACTGACACATCTACAGATGACAGCTGGAAAAAGTTAAAAAGGTGTAAAACAAACAAATAAATAAATAAATAAATAAAATATTAGGGGTATTTTGCATTTATTCAATAGGTTACACCTTAAAATATTTGACATTTCACACACTTTTGCAAGAGTCAAGGTAACAGCTGCTTGCTTTTGACACTAGATGGTGCTAATAAGTTAAAGAACACTCTGAGGAGCTACAGCGCTATAAATCTGTGAGAACTATTCAGCCTTTTAGCACCAGATAACAGTGTTTTAGAGAGAATATTGAAGCCTGCAATAAAATTGACTTCTACTGTGCTTCATAACAACTGATCATATTAGAATCACATCTGGTTTGAAAGCAGGGCGCGTGTCAACTACTTTGTGCCACAACCAACAACAACAAATTGAAGTGAGCTCGTCTCACCCTGACAGCTCTTCGAATAGATCCGATGATGAACTTCCTGGCCGGCTGGGTCGCTGTCGGCACGTCGCTCGTTTCTCCGTCCCGCTCTTTATTCTCTTCGTGTCCGTTCTGCTGCTGCTCCTCTGAAGAGTTGAAGGGGTATGTGAGCTCTATGTCTCCCTCGTCTAGAGCGACCTTCTCCCCTTTAAAGTTAGGTTTCTCATACAGCACCCATCTAGGGGAAAAAAAACAGAAAGGGCACAAGGTTAAAACTTCTCATGTGTGATCTGTGTTGCAGTTCTTCGGGGCATGTGTTTGTATACAATTCATAGATCTCGTTGATGTATGGAGGTACCACTAACTATTCATAATCAAATAATCGAACAATCAATTAATCTGTTGGTCTACAAAATGTCAAAATAGTGTGAAATGCTCATCACAATTTCCCTGAGCCCAAAGTGAAGTCTTCAAATTGCTTCTTTTGTCCAATCAACAATCAATTGACAAAGGAAAGCAGAAAATCCTTACATTTAAGAAAGGAAAGGAAAAATGACTAAAATGACTAATCGGTGATCAAAATAGTTTGCAACTAGTTTTCTTTCAATCAATTAATCGATTCATTGATTAATCGTTTAACCGTTGCAGTGGTGACATCATTCGGAGCCAGAGTCTGCGCAGTAGTGACCGGGCAGTGGAGCCGTGGTATCGAGTTCCCGCCCATACACCCGCCCAAATCACTCACGACCCACGAGCACCGCTCAGCTGTCACTCATGGCATTTTATAGCATGAAATAACTAATTAAAACCAAACTGATCAGAAAAATGAACACTTGAACAAACATCAGCCTGATAACAACTACCTAATACGACAGAAACCATCTTTAGGAAAAATTTATTTGAGGTGTACGTTGATTTTTGAGTTTGGCCCATGTGCTATCTGATAACATTGAGGAGGAGGAGGTTGTGACCTATACTGCAGCCCACCACCAGGGGGCGATCGAGATGTTTCGGCTTCACTTTTGGGGAGCTCTCATGTCGTCCATCTTTATAAACAACCAATGGGTAAGACCAGTAGCTACGGTGGCTAATGTTAGCTCCCAGACTTTGGATAGATTTTACTGTTTAACTAACATTAAGTAAGTTCATTGACTTTGTGACTCTTCTGCACTGCACTCTATATAATTTTACCATTTAACATTATCCTATAATTGTAATTTGGCTGTGGCAACAGCGGTCGCTGTTCAGCAAAACTTAAGTCTCATTTCAAATGAAGCCACTTAAGAAGTTCAAAGGGGAAATCACTCTTTGGTGTAACTTAGACTCATAGACCTACATGACAAGATGCCGCAAGCCTCTCAAATGTTTTGTTATGTAAAATGGTAATCTGAATAGTAATATCCTGCTGTGACATATAATGGAGTACAAGCAGAAAGTAGCAGCAAATGGAAACACAAGTAAAATACAAGCACCTTTAAACTGCACAGTGAATCTCTTAATAAAAGAAACTAGATACTTAGTTTAATCTGGGGTTGATGGGATACAAACTCCACTTACTTAAAACTCTTTGATTGCAGCATTAACTGTGGTTTGGGCTGTGGTGCAGAGTGCGCTGCATGGGTTTACAATACAATTAACTATTCGTAGGAACCATGAATGTTATTGCAGGGAACTACACAATGTTGGCTGAGTTTGGTGAAACATTCCACATCTAAGACTAGTGTGGTATTTAAGCTTGTGTGTGGGTGTGTTAACTATTGAAGGCATGTACCTCATACCTTCAATAGTAAACACAAGCAAGTAAACATGTGTCGTTAGACCCTGCACCAGCTGCACACTAACGCTTTTGTAAGTATCGTTTTAAGTATGTAGTGTGCTCACACTAGAAAAGTGAGTAGATGAAGTGTACTCAAAACAGTGTGCCTATTGTATTACAAAACGTAGGCTTAAAGTCTGAATGTGTTGTTGAAGTACACTATTGTCCCACAATGCTATGCACAAACGGAGTGCACGCAGCAGCAAAAAACTTAAACTCTGGTGGTGAAACAGTTCAAACAAGACCATTAAAAGGTGCAATTTGTCAAATATAGCCAGAATTTCAAGGTACCGCCGAAAATATAGGGGGCAGCGTATCACCAGTGTGACCGCCAACTGCTGTCACTATACTCTCTGCTGTAAGTTAGTTATCTTGGGCTGTGTAATCTTTGGTTACTAGCTATACCGACTGAAACATTGGCCATTGCCCCCAGAGGCTTAATCGCCTTCAGATGATAACCCCATGGGTTCCAAGACTGCAAAACTTCATGCAATAAGTATGTCGTATTTTTAAGGGACACTTTGGAGCAGCAAACACATGCAAACTTTTGTGTGCAATCTAACCACTCACCCTCCGCGTATGACCCTGATGGAAATGGTCTCCTGCAGCTCCCATGGCGTAGCATCGATGACATCGCCGTGCACTTCGATTCTCTGGCCACACATCCCCGGCCGGTCAAAGATATACATCTAAAGAAATATGGACAGAAGTAAGAGGAGATAATAATGGCGATTCACTATTTTGCTCATTTCAGCAGGTTTGAAGTCTGGCTGTGGGGCCAAGGGGCGTTTCCTTGCTCACTATGCAGCTCTGCAGCCTCACAAGTCATTTTCCTTCAAGTTCAAGTTCTTTAAGCGGAAGGATAATAAGATCTAAAGCTTTGCAAAGGGAGACATTTGTCAAATAAAATATGGCGGTTAACTTGAGAGTCAATGTTAAAATTAGAAGCCATTTACTTAGACGACTGCAGGAAATGGTTTAACCTGTTTGGTTAAACAATCCTTTACATGATTGAGGGAAATTAAAGGAGCCATTATCATCCGGTGGCATTATCTCCAGTTTCATACCCAAGCATGAATCTTAAATTTCATGCACAGACATCTGACACAAGAATTGTTCAAGGTAGTCAGTAACAGCATGGCAGCAGAGATGCACAGTAGCATGAGACCTGGTTATTTATTAGAATTTGAGACATGAAAAACCAGAGATTTTGACAAAATAAAGAAAAAAAGTAACATGTTTCAAACATGGATACATATCAGTGTGCAACATCAGTGTGCATATTCAAAGAATAGTTCTCTTCCTCTTTGTCTTTTAAGGCGGAATTTGAGTGCCGAAGCTTCTTAAAACAACATCTACTGTACTGACATGTTTCGTCCAGTCAGATCTAAGGCCCTGCAGCATGGAAGAATACACAGAACACAGCCTAAATGTCAGCTCCACCTCTAGCATTTAGGACTATCACAGTGAGAAAACGAACACTCTTCAGCTGCATGCAGAAGCAGGCCTGACATTTAAAAGTTAATAATGTACTGGGATAGGCAACGGTAGCAGGTATGCATTTTAATAGCATCAACCACAGCCTGAAATTTCACAAATGTTTTTGGCCATCTGGAGAACAACAAAGGGTTTAAAACCAGACAGTCTGCTACTTCTTTTGAGAAAAGATTACGAGAAAGCTCAGATGGGAGGACGTGTCCTAACTGAAAGAAAAACAACTTTCCTCCCTTAAGGTATGCATGAAACTTTTGTATGTAAATTTATATTTGTTAAACTGATGATGGCATCAGATGAAATGTCAGTGACTCATCGAAGTTATTTGGAATCATCCTCTGGGGATCATGTATATTTGTACTAAATTAAATACACCGCAGTCACCTCAGATTCACCACACCACAGACTGCACAGCAGATGTGGTGATAGTGGGCCACCACATGTTGCATTAAATTGAAGAAAGCTTGCGCTATGAGCAAAACCATACACATAGTCGAAATCTGTCGTTTAAAAATAATGCAAATGCAAGTTTTATTTGACTGGAGAAGTTTTGCTACTTGGTACCATTGACTGTATATAAAGTGAAGCCAAAACATCTCGATCCTGTGGTTTCAATTAGTTATTTAATGCCATAAAAACTGGGTGAAATGTCATGATTCAGACTCTGGCTCTGAATGACGTCACCAGCGCAAGATGGCAGCGCTCGTATCTTGGATATTTTGGCTTCACTTTTGTACAGTGGGAGGAAGTGGAGCCGCGTCATCCATCTGTATTTATGTCAGTGCTTGGTACTGGGTTATTTCAGTCGAATACTGATACCCCGAGTGGAGACTCACCTTTCCAGGACGAGGATTAAGCTTCCCATGTTCCTTCTCTTTAGTGAGCTATGGACACAGAAAAAAAACAAACATTTTTAGCAAACTTTCTAATATATGTACAGTGTTTAGCAAAACATTCTTTTCTTTTGTTCCATTTCTGACATCCTGAAATGATTCATTAATATGATAAAAGGTAAAGATAAAAGCCAAGATAAAACAATGCTGTACACAAATTAAAATATGATAAACGCTCGAGGAGTACTGACATTTTTAAAATACCTCGGCACCAACTGACCATTACCAGTCTGTTACATTTATTTTAGCTGTCATCCGCAAAGGAAGTAAAGACGAAGGAGCAACACAAGCCATTCCAGACACCCAATGTAATTATGCAACAACCACATAAATCATTTAAATTACACCCAGTTTTTAAGGTGTGATTTTACACATGCCAGACAATCCAAACATTGTCGATGTTCGTGTCACCCTGTTGAACAGGTTCTGGGGGCGTCAGAGGGGGGGAGGTGAGGAAAGAGTGCATACAACATAAAGGCACCTTTTTACAGGTGGGAATACATTCCTCGTCTGGACTGGCTTAACCTGATGCTTACTTAGTACTAACACCACTGATAACAACAACATGAGCTCACCTGTCACATGTTCTGTACGCGTGTTTAGAGTGCGTTTCCGGCTGGTATGCAGCTGAAATTTTGGGATGTTTAATTGTGTATCTTTGAATGTGGTTGCAGGTTAGCGATGGTGAGTGTGTGTGTGTGGTCTCAGGTATCACTTGGCCTCTACTCTCTGGAAGCTCTGAAGGAAACAGGCTATCATCTGGATCGTGTTACCAACCAAAGAGGGCCTGCTACAGAAGCTTCTATTTCAACTCGTTCTCATTCGTGTCCATCCAGGCCCTAATTCTTTTATTTGGAAACGCTTTTCAATAGATACATTTGGAGAAAAAGTAACCAATCTCAGCAATATTTAACTATAATCTTTAACTACTCTTTTGCAACACAATAGCTTTTGGACTTTTCTAAACTGCAACACAACACCTGTTTATGCATCCAGTGAAAGCTGTGAGGCAGAATCGTCTGGTGACTTTTCGGCAGCTAGTTAATAAAAGAGTGACTCATTACTGTTGACAGACGTATCATATGACAACGACAAAAACAAAATGTTTTTTTTTTTTTTGAGCAACATTAAAAGAAGATTTGACCTCTACTTGTAAGGTGCCTGCCATGAGAGAAGAAAGTGTTTTACCAAAGGAAAGAAAAAACTACAGTAGGCTACCAATCTACAGTAAATTACGCCAAAAATACTAAATATTTGGCAGGGGTTATAAGATGCCTTTGTCAACAAAGAACATATGCATTAATTTATCCCATTGGCAATTGTTCGACCTCGGTCGACAGTAAGGTTGTATTAATTTCAACACTAAGGTCTATTTTGTGTTGGTAATTCAGCTCATGCATGCTGCTGTAAATTTCTTCTAATTCCAACTGACTTGTCTTCACATCCGAATGCAACTCGGGGTGTTTGTCCTAAACAATGATGTCAGGCAAAACTGTCATATATCATAATCAATAAAGACTAAAAGTTAATATTTACATTCCTCTAGCATGTAACATGTATACTGCATGTTCATGCTCTGGGGCAGGAAAACCTGATCCACGGGTGAGTGATGGAGAGACTGGTACCATAAACTTGCGAGTCGGTCTCACAGGTATTCCTTACAGGTAATTAACAGGGAAGTGCTGTATTTCATAATCTCAGTCACATAAAACAACAACACAAGAGTAAATTACAAATGTAAAAGACATTCATGTCATTAGAGTTGAGATTGATTAAACTCCAGGCCCGTTTTAGGCTATTTGTCTTTCAAATGTTTTGTACCAAGAAAGAATGCAGCTGTTCTCTGCATTTTGCAGTCATTAAGCTAACAGTATTATACATAACATTAGATAATATTCACATTTAATCGTGACATGCTAACATGTCATTAGCTTTAGTGATATCAGCTGCATAGCTGGACAGTTACAGTATTAATGACAATCTGCAGATAAAGCACGTCTGACAGTGTTTTGACATTGACTGATGACACCTCACTGTTGCTGTTTAAGCTAACGTTAAAGCTACCGTTAGCTAGCCCTGGCTTGAACTTTCACTTGCTACAGCCTGTTAAGGCATTTTATTTCAAATTGGACTTTTTGAAATTGCAATTAACACAACTAATCAAAATTAAACGTTCAGCAACAGCCTAAACTAACTTTAATATACAGATCAAAACAAGGTCAAACAACTGCATCATTCATGGAGAGTGATGTGTTTACAGCCTCCTTGATGCCCAATTAAAATAATCTCCAACAGACACTTCTCCCCTTCTGTTCCCATCCCACGCAGCCTGGGCGCAAGCTCTGCTCTCCCGTAAAATTAGTTACCACAGATGGAATGTGCCGTCTCACACATTTAAAAAAAAAAAAAAAGTACACAAAACATGAGCTGCAGATAGATGATGAACAACGCAAATGAAACCACATAGAAGGGAACCGGTAATCACTTTGCCTTCATCTTCACCATCAAATTTTACCCTGTCATCTCCACTTCATCAAACAAGCAGAGAAGTGTGAGGATGAACACAAAAGGCGAGGTGTGGCTGAGTGTCTGCAGGAACAGACAGATAGTTCGAATGGGTGGGGAGCCCAGTGGAGAAAGACAGAAAAAAACAAACAGAAGGGCGGAATGCATCTGCCCGGAGTTTAATGACTGACAGGCCTCACGTCCACTGGCTGAGAATGTGCCTCTGACAGTTAAAATGCACAAGTTTATAGCATATAACCCCATTAATGCTTTGACAAACAGACATAGATCCTCCAGCATGTTTACAATTCCCTTAAAGTCATGTGCTACTGTTCCCAATTCCCTCTCTCCCTGGAGTAATTTATTATTTTCTCACTTCTTCTTTCTGTCAGTTGACAGAAGCAAAGTAGGATAAAGTTGTAAACTACATCCCTGTTCACACCCATGTCATAGGAGAACAATAAAAAAAATAAAAGCCTGTTCATTGTCTGGGTCCCTTTGCAGAAGACTAGCTCATGTAGATACATGTGCAACATCATATAATTCTGTTTAAAAAAAAATGGATCACAGACTGTTTCATTTGATAAGCTTCTGATGCCATCAGTGATATTTAGATCGGACATCGAGTGTGTGAAATGTCCTACACAATGTAAGAATCGAGATTACAGTACAATATTATTGGATCGTACCACTTTTAAAGGAAATAAGCCTTTTTAGTTGTATTTCAAGTGACCTGCGTTCCAGATCAAACAAACAAGAGCTTAGCTGGCTACCTGAAAGTAACCATAGTTAGGAATGCAACTCTATGTATTTGTAAGACAGGTGTGATGACAGTCTGCCTTTCTTTTCTTTTGGCTCTGCTGTAACTTCTTGACAGGGAGGACAGTTTGAGCCACACCCCTGTCGGAAAAAGTCTCAAAAACTCAAAAAATATTTCCCCACATTCAGATCTTTCGAGGCCCAAACTTGGCAAAGTCTGTAATATGAGCTGTGGTGGTCATGCTGACTTTGACACGGAAAAAGGAGCCATTCTACTGAACAGGAAAATTAAGCATTGTTTGAACATCCTGTGCAAATATTTGTTTAAACCACGCAGGATATGTAGAGTCTGATCAGTAGTTACACTGCTAGAATTCAGCTTGTATTTGCATGGACAGAAATAACACCACTATCATGCATCCATGGAAAAATAATAATCAATAAGTAGTATTATGCAGAGGATAGATCAATAAAAAAGCAGAATGTTACATACTTTGTTTTACTGCTTATCACAACCTCCCAACCTTCCCTCAGGGGTCAGTTCTGTAGTTGCCGTGTTTGCCAACTGCTGGTATACCTGCACTTTCTGCACTTAATTCTAATGGTTTCTGGTTTCTTATTCTGTGGTGTTTTAGAGTTAGCTTGCATGCGTGGACAAAAAAATAAGAAGACATACAGGAAAGTGTAGAGAGAGATAGAAAATGTGTGCACCGCCATGTGTGTGTCACTCGTGTTGGTCTGAAGTTCTTTCTCTCTTGTCAGCAAAAATCATTTTACGACGTGTCCTAATGAGTGATGCTCACTTGCATGTGTGAACACGAGGCGCGATACACACCCTTTTTCCGTGTCATTTTGTGATGCTCAGAGGGAATAGCATTTACCTGACGGACAGGGGTTGGGCTTGCACTTTAATTTTTTTGTTACTGAAGGACTGATGCACTGAGTATTAATGGAACTATCTGCAGGCACTTCCACTTCAAATGCATGTTGATAAATGTTGATAAATATTCAAAGCAATAAGCTCTGTGAATGCTGAAAGTTACAGTAGCCTATGTGAAGGTATAGCAGCAACCGCCACACAATGAGGGACTTTTCTTGTGTGCACAACAAACCACATATGAAGCGTTCTCATATGAAGCGCTCTCACCTATTGTAAGCTGACCTGTATTTTACAACAGCAAGGAGATCTGAGAGCAAGGCTAAGAGCTGCCTCCAGAATAAGTGAACATAAGAAGTGAATGTTGTACAAAGGCTGAAATACATGTAGAGGATTCTATTTCTTATGCCATTACCTTAGACGTAGGTACCATTTCAAGCCTCACACAACCGACTGATAAACGAAAAATGCTTCTTCTGCTGCATTCTTCCACTTACCTTTGCCTTGAAGTGCAGAAGGGTGCATTATTAATACACTATATGCACCTCTTTTGCTTCAAATGAGCCCTACTCCTAGATTAATGTGTTCTACAAGCTTATCACCAGAAGGTCGAAACGCACGATTCCTTAGAAATACTAACATGTCCATTTTCTACACGCTTGTGCATCTCATTATTTAAAGCAGCTACAAGGGACAAAAGCACTATGAGAGCCACCGCCTTGGAGGACTTGATCTGGTTAGCGCATACTTTGTTCTCTTTTATAGCATACGCTTCATGTCTCACAATGAGCTTCTTTGCATTCTGCCAGCAAAGATTGGCTGGAGCCAAGCGCGTCAGTGTCATGAAGGGTGGAGACCCTTCCCCTATAAAAGGACTTGACTAACATTCAAAATTCTCGCCCTCCTTTCTTCAAATGAGAAAGGAGGGCGGTCTGGTGAGACACTCAATCATGCTACTCAGAGAACTAAGGTTACGCAAGTAACCTAAAGTTTTGAAAGCAAGAGAAAACGATGCAAATTATTTTTAATACCATTACTCTTTTTGAAACACCTGATTTCAGGATGTGATGAGGTAATGTATGTATTTGTGGCTATGTAGGATTAAGGAGAGCAAAATGACGATGGTTAAACAAAGTAAACTAAACTGTTTAAGTGCTGTTCATACACCTAGGTTACATGCAAGGCTAAAGCTGGTTAAAGTTATCAACATTCCCTAGTAATATTATGTCTTCATAATCTGTAGCAATGTTACAGATAAAAAAGTACTTTGTGGTATATTTAAGCAATAATGACAATAATACCAACAATACAAGTAATACTCACATAAGCATCAGGGAAGGCTCTGTATTTTGACGCTAAATTCCTATCAGGCTCAGGTTCTTGGCTCTGGAGCTGAGACCCTCCATGTACACTGTTGAACAATGAAGTCTGCTGGACCCCCATGGTGCCCTCTCCACTGAAGCTCCTCTGCAGGATGGGAGCACTCACTCTCCCAGCACCTACACCCATCCCCATCCCCTGCGTCTGGCCAAACATAGATAGGGGCGAGTCTGTGGTGGTGAACGGCCGGTGGAGGTCAATGGAGCCGGTGGGGCTGAGGAGGCGGGTGGGACTGTTGCTGGAGGGCGGTGAGCTGATGCTCGACTGTGGAGGCCGACTCATACGAGTGTTGGGGTCTTCAGCCCCGGTCAAGGAGCCTGTCAGGGAGGAGTTCAAAAGGAAGGAGAAGCGCTCATAGCGGGTTCCCAATGGGTCTGTTCCAGTGACCAATTCAAGCTCCTTTGCCCCCACACTGGTGTGATTGTTTGAAAGCCCTGTTTCAGGCAGCGAGCTGGTGCGGAAGAGTGGGCGATGGGCCTGTCTGTTCTCCAACGCCTGGCCTCCAAAGATGACACTGTTGTCTAGGCGAGAGCCAGTGCTGGAGGACTGAAGTACTCCGTTTCCATTGAGCACTTGGGATTGTAAATCCTCAGGAGAAGAGTCAGAGGATTTTCTCATTGCAATACTGTTGGTAGTGTTCAGACCTCTTGTTCCAGGCTGCTGCTGGTCCTGCAGGTGGTTGAGCACATGCAGTAAGTATTACAATGAGTTAAAGTGCTAATTAAGCCAGGTTACAAAACACAAAACAAATAGACGAAAAAAAAAAATCTGCTTAGCATCTGCTTAAGATTTAAAATATTTGTTTCTAAGATTTCTGTCTGCTTCATAACTTTTATTTGTGGGGCTGACAGCTGTGGAAAAACTGCATTGCATTAAAAAAATGTTATAATTGACACCTCTTTTATCTTCTCTTTAGCACCTTTGTTTTTTTGATTTTTTGATTTCAGTTTTTTTCATTTAGTTTGGTGTAGCACAAATGTCTGAATCTCCAGAAAATGTGCAAAAGAAAATGTGCAATAATGTGTGTTTCCTCCCACTACTCTTTTGCATCAAGATAAACAGCTGGCGTCACTAAGTCTCCAGTTCAGTTCAGCCAATGAACTACTGCGCCAGTCAAACCTCAAATGATTAAAAAAATATGTTGAAAGGGGTTGGATGTATTACATTTACGTCCTGAGTGCAAAAAGGATGAAAACAGCACCGTTGTTTTGTGAAAATCATTTAACCCAAATTTATGGTAAAATCCTTGGAAAGTTTAAACTTTGGCGATATGGAGGTTCTCACTACACAAAGACAATTTACTGAATGTACTCTACCTGCTGGTTCTGCTTCATCAGTTCCAGTGGTGAACGACTGTCTCTGGGTGAGCCCCTCAGTCCCAGCTCCAGAGGCAGAGTGTAAAACCCGTTTAGGGACTCGGCGGTGTTGCCAGGGATGTCCAAAGTGACGGGGCTCGGAGCATCCTCAACAATCGGCGGCAGGGAGGAGACAAGGCCTGGGGCAGGGGGGCGTATGCCTGTGGTCCTCGGCCTTGTAGAAGGTCCCATGCTCTTCAGGGTGTCCACCAGGTTGTCCATGTCAAACTGATTGAGGGAGTCTGAGTCGGGGGAGGCAGGGGGAGTGGAGGGGGGAGCTGTGGGGTCGGAGACGAGCTCCACGAATGTGGCCTGGAACACTCCAGTGAAACAGGATGAGTCGTCGTTGTCCTCCTTGAAACTGTCGCCGCTGCCGGAGCCAGTTTGCTGTGCTGAGGAGAAGTCAGACACAGGGAGCTGCTGTGTGTCCCAGCGCGACTTTATCCTCTCTGACTCTCCCTCTCTCTGTCGCTGTCTTTCATCTGCAGGTGCAGCAGGCTCCTCCCGCTCCGGTAGGCTTCTCCTCCACTCATCTCTCTGCTCTCCCGCTGCCTCGCCCTCACGGCTCAGGTACACTTTGCTGCTGTCATTCAGCCTGTTGCCAGGGGTAATGTGTTCCTCTAGGGTGGGGGAGGAGAAGGAGGAAAGGGTGTTGCCGTGATATTTGTATGCTGTAGTCTCAGGGAGAGCAGAGGACAGGGAGGAGGTACTGAAGTAGGTGTCAGACATTCTGTAACTCAAAGAGGAATCCTCTATTCTGGATGGTTTAAACTGAGAAACCCCCCCAAATCTGTTTTTCCATTTGTAGTCGGGATCTCCTCCATTTAATTCAGTCACAGCTGTGCTTGTTTTACTCAAGTCCACCGTGTCCTGGCTGTCCTCAGTGGTATCAGCCTCACTGATCAGAGATACTTTACGGAAACGATGTTTGGATTCATCCGCTTTAGGAGGAGATGAATTCCTTACGGACAGTTTGGTGCTCAGGCTGCTGTAGCCTGAATTCATTTTGTCCACCGATTCCTGGTCAGCTTTAGTCGGCTGATTTTCTGAGGCAAAAACTTCTGAAGGTGCTGTGGGCGTCCTTGAAGTTGTCAGGGACCTGGATGAATACAGAGACAAAGAAAAACAGGACAAAAGTCGACACAATTAAAAAGTAGAACTGGATAATGATAACTGGTCCACAGTGTTTCAAGTGCTGCAGTGCCTCAAGGGGTGTGGTTTTGTCACATCTTGCCAACAATGCAAATTATCCAAAGCAATAACCTTGACGTGCATGCAGGCCTCACGATTGCAACAGGTGTTATTCATTTCTTATTTGCATTTGTGACATATAATAGTTGAAATAATTAGAATTTTCTTGAGAACAGCACAGTAAAGACTTCAAATTATGTTTCCGCTGTTAACTCTCTGCAAAAACACGGTCGTAAAACCAACTAGTCTGTGTCGGGAGACTCATGTGCAAATAAGCAAAACACTGTCAGCTGACAATTCAGAGTTACTTAAAGTCAACACATGAAGTTAAGGAGGAGTGCTACTCAGTCTGTGAAAGCAGTTGTATAAGGTCTTCTGTGGCTCTGGAGGGAGCTTTCCAAACTCTACACAAGACAGTTCGGCTTGGGGTATAACTTAAACTTTATAGCAGAAAGTCTGTGTAAGTGAAGGAGTGGAGTTTGAAAGAAGTGGCCATTTAGCAGGCAGGGATGGTCTAATGACAGATCTTATCCAGTTGAATTATAGGAATTGTAGTGTTTTTGGAGTTCGACCCATACTAAGGACTAAAGGTCTGGTTATCTTGGTCTCTGCTGCTTTAATTTTGACCATTCTTTTTTTTTTATCTGTCCCTCACAAGACCTCAAACCTTATGAAACGGATATACTAAATCACTGGATTACCTCTAAGTGAACACATGATCCTGAATTATGGATTATTCCATGCTTATCCAGAAGCAAAAGATCTTCATTTGCATCATTAGGCTGGCGTTCTTCCTCTAGTGATTAAGGCTGTTGGATTCAAATAATCATGAGAAAAATATTTGTGTGACTTTGGAGGTCTAAATTATCATCAAATTATTATTAATCACCTTATTTGTTACACCATAAGGTGAACGGATGATCAAAAAGTTTGATGAGAGAGTATGAGTGAGTGTGTGAGTTATATGTATTTTGGGACTTTTTTTTTTGTAGAATTTGAAAACGTGTGAGCTGAAATCAGGATCTGGTTTATACCGATTAGTGGTTTCTTGTAAGCCCATGCAGGCGGGGCATATTTGCAGGCATAAATTAATAATAAAAAACTACATAAACTATACATAAAACTACAGAAAAACTACATCATTAAAGAATTCAATTGGGTGTCAAGAAGCTTAAATGAGTCAAGCAGTAATTTTGTGGAATCATCTGACTTTATAGATCTTTGGAATTCCACACTCTAAAGAGCAGGAAAGTTTAAAGGAGGAGTAAGATTATAAACTCTGTTTACTCAATCGACAAAAGGTTTTGTGTTCTTCCAAACTGTGTGGGTGACTACCGTTAAAAGGTGGAAGGGTTGCTGAAACTACACAAAGAATGTACACCTTGACTCACATCGAGCAGTCATAAAGCAGGTGATGACTGTAATACCCGGGGTGGATTATTTAAAGGTCATGAGAATATAATTGCCTTACTGAATTACTTCACAGCATTCCCTTCCACTTTACAAAAAGAAAAAGAAAAACTGGCAAAGGTCACAACTAGACAGGTTTTTTGTGTTTCCTGTAGCCACTTATGCAATCAAAATGCTTTAGTATTTTAAGTATTTGATGCACCACAAACAAAGTGCCATCTACTTCCATTATATTTGAGAGGAGGCAGACATTTTTATAGCCGAACTCACACCTAAACAATCTGGACAGATAAAAAGCACTACATGTTTGAGGAATAATATGCATGTTTGATTTTGGGGGGGAATTGTCCTTTTTATAGGACTTTTTCGAAGTTACCGTGTAGAGCAAGGCATCATTAAGTGCTTGGGAGCAAAACATTTGAGTATCAGCGGTCCTGAACAGACTTGCGTCCACACACTGACCACACAGAATGAGTCGCTCTCAAACCATTGGCTCCGCAGATAGAGCCCAATGAATAGAGATGGTGTTTTCAAACACAAGATTAAATCGACACAACATCAAATGGGCACCAAACCACTTTCGATGACTTGTTGATTCTAATCTAGGTATTGTTCATTCAACTCTGCCTAGTGTCTTCAGGTATTCCTTTTCACGCTGCATGCAACCACAATAACCTTTAACGATAAGGTGGGGGTACATTGCTGCTCCAATTGCAGAACCACACCTACAGTATCTCTGAGGGCAAATTCTGGCACAGATTCTAAACCTCCCATTAGATTTCACTGTAACATGCAAATTGTGTGAGTGACACTCAAGGACACAGTCAGGCGCACAGATACATGTGTAATATACAGCACATAGATTATTAGGGTGCAGTTGCAGGGACATTCTGTGAACATAGAGGCACCTGTAAATTACGATTAGCATGATAGAAGCATTGCACGTAAAAAGAAAACGTACCATGTAATTATGCTTGGTATAATTTGTAGCTCTTTGACTCGCCTGGTTATGCATGGTGGAAGAAAATAACATCTACAGTACCTCCATGTCATTTCTTAGAAAATGTTTAACTGCAAATACTCTTCTTTCGCTACAGCTTAACCTCCTAAAAAAAAAAACCTCCACTGTTATTATGCACATAGCCTAAAGCAACACAAAACTATAGTGAAAAAGAATTTCTTTTGAATCTCCCCTGTCAAAGTATGAGAACGACAACCATGTGTACGCATGAACGCGCCACCAGAGCAAAGGTGCTCATGTTTTTGGCAAACTGAACGAATGTGTTTGCAACTAATGAACGTGAATGTGAGCATGGGGAACTCTAGCATGTCGGCATGGCTGGTGCAACCGGCAATTCAGACGCAGCTATGGGTGCTGCTGAAGCCAGTTGCCATGAATATTTTAGTTTTATGAACAAATCAGTAAACATTCCAACGGGGGGGGAAAAAAGTCATGTTCTTTGGAATTTATCCTGACAACAAGTAGACAGACTTGTACTAGATTACATTGTAGATCTGCAGCCTTCGAGCAAGGTTGAAAAGCCACCATTAAACAGATTATTTACTGGTCTGCAGCCGTCCAGGCTTTGTTCAGGATCAAACGTGAACTAGTTCATTTTAATCTGTTGACAGCTAACTTTTGTGAACTTGCAGAACACTGGCTTACCATGATTTACTCTTTCCAAACAACACATAGAAACAGCGCTGTCAATTCAAAACAGCGCTATTTAACACAAACAAGCAGACTGGAAACACACTAAAACAGTGAATCTAGGGTGGAGCCTTTATAATATTTATTTTGAATTATTGCCAGTTGGATACATTTATTACAAGGCTTTGTTGAATACTCTCTTCTGATTGGTCAATACTATGAATAACAGACTGTTGCTATGGACACAGTTCAAATCAGAGGCTCTGGAGGACCAGGTCTAATCATATCAACTCACCACAGGTGAATTTGACAAGCTTTGTCAGCTGACTGGCAACACCCTGTGGCAAACCCTGCCAGATTTCTGTTACTGCATCAGGATGAGATTTTTTAACATATTCAGAGGTCTTGCCTACTTGCGCCGACTGTGTTCTTGTTCTCCTTTTCTTTTCTTTGCTGGGGACAGCTCAGCCATTAACCATGAATCGAACGTTTTGTGCCCTCCAAATACATTAAAATATTGCCTATGCAGCCAGAAACCTACAGCAAGTGATTTGTTTTTCTGATTTTAGTGGAAACTTCGGTGAGAATTAAGGTCTTCGTTCCCCTAAATGGTGGTCAATGGTCAAAGTGTCCAACAACAGCCTAAAACTGACTCTGATGTGATTAAATCTGAAATGAAAGATTCCGTTGGTCTAATTAGTGACAAGTGTTAAATAGTTTGTTTTTTTTAAAAGAAAGCATAGCCTCTCAAGAAGTGATCCTGACACACCCGGCTTCAGACCTTGGTATGTGAAAGCCAGTGTTAACAGTAGGATGTCCTCAGGACGGCGTCTGTCAGGCGAAGAAGCGGTCCTTCCACATGTTCCGCTGACAGAAGGTGGTATAGGGTAATTCTCTACAAGTTTGTCATTCCATTTGTGTCTTAAGCAAGCTGTCACACAACAGCCAGCCAATCACACATGAAAACATCAACAAAGGACAAAGCTCAGTGGCAGCGAGTTCTGACTAAAGAACTACAAGTGGATCGACTGGCTTCAGATCTAATCGTACCACAAACACGTCCATTCTCTGTCCCCTTTAGATTCTTTGTAGAAAACAAACACACTAAAAATTAAACATTACAAGTCCAGTAAAACGTAGATTTTAGTGGATTCTTGGAGGTGGCTGTGATCCCCAGTCTAAATACATATCATTCCTCCACTGGCACCACTCCAGAAAATCTCTGGAAGATAGGTGGAGCTGGCTAAATGCCTCATCTTTCAAAAAAGCATCAGCGTGCCTGTCGCTCACTGTGGTTTGAAGTGTAGGAGGACCGCAGTTTAGTTTGTTGACAGGTTATAGGAAAACAAAAACAAAAGTCTTTACTCTGATACGAGTGTTTTTCTTTTGCCTCCTATCAAATCTTTTTTTTTTATTTGATGCTATATATACACAGTAGATGCAATGAACCTACACTATTTCCTTTTTTTAGGGCAGTAATATAGCAATCTGACAGCCAGCGTCATCCACTCACAAATAAAAGACATGTCTGTGCTGCCATCATGTGGTCATAAAAATACAAAAAAAAAAATAATAATAATGCAGAAAAGTTTCCTCATAGTCTGACACATTTACTGGGACACCAATCAGCAACAAGTAATCTGAAGACTAACTTCACCATTAACGAACCGGTAACAAAGACTAACAAAGCAGTTTGTATGTTGTAGAGAGTGGATATTTATTCATTTATTGTGATACATGAAGTCAGTAGAATACGGTGGGACAGATTGAAGCTTTTCTTCCTGTTGCACGCTGAGTTAAGATCCTGCTTTGTTTACATAATGTAGCTGCAACAGTTAATCCTCACCTGTCACATCATGTGCCAAAGAACATTTCAGAAACTTTCAGTCCTTCTCAGATATCCATCTTCTCCATCATCTCACGGGAGAAAGGAAGCAATGCTATTCGCCTGCAACCGTTACCACTTTTGACACACAAGCAAAATTCGTAGGAAGAGGTGCGTCAAGGAAACACACCTCTGCACAAAAACACACGCTCAAATATTGCAGCTCGTCTTGCTGTGCCAAAGAGAGCACCTTCTACCATATATTCTATACGATCACATCCTTAAAATGATTTACCGTTTTTATTTGTAAGGTCATCTTCAGCCGCATTTGCCCCCATTTCTTACAAATGCCTGGTCTGGTCAAAGGCCAGCTTCAGGTAGAGCAGTTGCAACGCCAAAACACACGTGTGATAACAAGCAAATGAGTCGTCTGGCATGAGACCCAGCGCTACGTTGTCAGGACATGTTGTGAAGCTAAAACGAATGAGTTCATTTATAGGTTGAAGTTGTTAAGCATTTACTGCTATGTTAACACTAGTATTGTGTGGCTCTGCTCCTGTGATACTCCCATGACAATTAAATTCACAAGCATGACACATGAGCCTCCCAGCAGATCATAACATCCATCAAAAAAAAAAAAAAAAATCCAAAAATATGATCTATTTCTTTGCTGGCCATCTGGATGCAGCATGTTGGAAAGATTGTGTCACCTGCCAGACAGAGGTTACACTGGATATTCACTCTGCAAACCTTGTCCCCCTCTTATGATTACATAACTTTGAATGACTTATGAAAGCTGCAAGGCAAATGTTTTCATTTATTAGGTATGTAGTTCCTGTACATCCTCTTGTAAATAGACTTAATTATGTGTCGGGGTGTCTCACTTGTTCCTGTTTTTCTCTTCTATGTTACCGATTGAACACATGTCACTGTCAATGATTGAAAGACACTCCCACTGATGCACGCCTGTGATGCTGTGCAAGAACAGTGTGCATGGTCTTCTTTTTCTGAAGGTCTAAAGTGCATCTGAGATGTGCGAATATCTCCTTTGAAAAAAAAACATGATGTCACCAATATACAGCAACCAGCCGACCATCAGAGCTTGGAGGAGGGCGATAGTGCAACACAGAAGTGTCATTGAAAGTATCTACAGTAATAATTAATTGATTTGTTAGCTGTTTAATTAGCTGACCGACAGAAGTTTTCCCCACGACCCATTTAATAATCAATTATCATCATCATTTAAGTGATGTATTAAGTAAAAATGTGAAAACATTTGCTCACATCTGAGGATTTGCAGCTTTTCTCCCCTTTATACTATATTGTAAAATGAATAGTGTTCAGCTGTCGGTTGGACAGAACCTGAGCAGGCTCAGGGAACTCATGATGTGCATTTGTCGCTATTCGGACATTTACTGTATAGCCTAAACCAGGCATGGCCAAACTACGGCCCGCGGGCCAACTGTGGCCCGTTGCCCTGTTTTTGCACTTCTTGGTTTCAACACTAGATGTTGCTGCCATTTTTTTTACGGCTCTGGAACAACTACTAGGCCTATGTTACAATTTCATTTACTTTTCCGCCCGCCGTTACTTGGTAACAACTGCTCCACTGTTTACAACGTTGCTTGTCTCTAGGCAGCAGTTCTCTCCCTCACCCTCTGGACCGCAGAGGGCCAGCCCTATGGGTTGCTCTGTGG
>JBBPCS010000037.1:9046562-9076726 GCA_037974645.1 Hollardia meadi | reverse complement strand
GGGCAGAGAGGCTAAATGGACTGGTTATAGTGGGGCAGAGAGGCTAAATGGACTGGTTATAGTGGGACAGAGAGGCTGAATGGACTGGTTATAGCGGGACAGTGGACTGGTTATTATATGCACTGAGAACGGTCAATCTAAGAAGTTGAAAGGGCTTGGTGGCTTGATATTGTTCCACTAGTGTTGGATCGTCATTGAATGAAAGTACTAATGTTAAACTATCCAGTAGAATACAAAGTATCTAAATTGGCTCCCCGTTGATAAACTACAATATAAAGATGCACTTGCATATACTTGTTACTGATAAAAGACAGAATAATATAATATTCTATACTGATTTTTGATACTTTAGGTACATTTTGCTGATAATACTTTTGTACTTCAGGACTTTTACTTACTGAAGTGTTTGGAGTAATTGAACATCTCCAGGATAACAAGCAATTACTTCAAATTACAATCTGAGGTGTCTAATAAAAATAATAATAAGGGTTTAATTATAAAAGTATGTGTTCATGCAGAGCAATTTCCAGACTAGTTTACATCGTCAACATGGCCTATCCTCTCATCATGTATTGCCATAGTGTACAATCTCAGTCGGTAAACTGCGACATCTTGTGGTGTCTCTGCAGTTTGAATCCTGATCACTGATGAACTCAGGCAGGCCTGTGCACACGTTTGTATGCATGCGGCTTACTCTGCCTCACGATGGCGCTACCAGAACACTCAACCCTATCAAAGACGACAAGCAACTGTATAAAAAGTAAAAGTCAGTTCCAGTGTGAGCTACTTGTTTGAATGGAACTGAATAAACTGAACTGATTTCATTTCTTTTTCCTGTCAACATTTACTGTACCATTAAACACTTCCCAGATCAATATGTTCACATGCAGTTTTGAACAACAGCCATAATTTACTTCAAATATTAAATGTCAGAATTTTAAGTTGTCTTGTATAGCTTTAACAGCTTTCTTTTATAGCTGTAACAGTAGTCGCCCACATTGGTTGTATCGCTATGAGCAATAAATCTTATCTCGTTTTTAATCAAAGTCATAGTGAAAGAGTAATTAAAGTGAAATCATAGTCATCGTGCTCTGATTACTGCAACCTTCAGGGACACAGTTTGGGAATCTCTAAAGTTTGTGAAATAAATAGCCAACAAAACAACACAATAAAGACAAACCTCAACTTCAGTATTTGAAATTAAAGATTACTTCATGTGTTCAAATCCAGATCTGGACTAATCTGCTTCGGGGCCATCGGGCAAACATGATCTGATAGGGCCTCTATTAATCCAAGTGTAATAACGACAATTTGCCCTTTTATGGGGGCTACGTGTCAAACTATTTCTTGCCTCTGAGTAGCCAACAGCTACCAACAGCCAAGGTAACCAGCATGGATTGATGGACCAATGTGACAATGGTATCAATCCTCTCTTTCTTAAAATATCAAAACTATCCCTTCTAAGATCAATATGGTTTCATCTTTAGTGTTGTATAATCCCACGCACTGTTTTACTGTAACATTAGCTAAGCATGATATGTTTTAATGCTATATCTCTCATGTTGTAGGAATAATAGGTGTTAGCATTTTTTGTTATTGTTATTAAAATCCACTGAAATATTTGTTTGTAATAAAATATTTAGGAATAAAAGTGTAGGCTTATCAGCCGTAGGATTATCTTTTAAACATTTCACTCATTCAGAGCAGAGGACTGATCAATATGGTTCAAGAGCTTCTTTAAAGTGAACTCACTAAATATGGTGATATAAATCACCATTTTATATCTTTATATGTTAAACCTTTAGACCCATTTAGTTGTTTGCCACAGCGTTGCAACCGTTACTCAGTGCCCCACACCCATGTATATGGCTCTTACTGCTGACTAAAATATGACTGCAACCGAAAGTCAAACACTGAGATGGAGCTAATGACGTGGAGATAAATACCAGCAAGGAACCCTGATGATGTATATGATTAAAGGAATGTACATCTGAAAAAAAATAGCCTGTAATATTTGTTGGAAAAAACAAAACAAAAAAAGCTTTCGTTGTCTTGTGAACATTAATCACCGGCTTTCAGTAACATACAGCCGTTTCTGTTTTTGGCACACACCCCCACATAAAGCACACACACACACACACACACACACACACACACGCACACCTGTCAATTAACATTATCATTCCTGGTATCTTCCTGTGGAAATAAAACAGAAAGTCATGTGATGGTCAGATGTTCCAACAGTTGTTCCTAAGATGAAAGGTGGTGAAGATCCAACACGTCTCCTCTAAGTAAGAGGTCAAAAGAGATCGAGTTACTGCTAGTGGACTCATACAGCATTAGATGTAAAATTTTCCATTTGATAAAAACAGACTTTTTAATATTTTTATTATTATTATTATTATTATTATTATTTAAAAAAAAATTTACTATTTCACTCTTGCTCAATTTAAAATGAGTTAAAGGGTTACCTTTTTTTAATTTTTATTTTATTTCTTCTGTTTTAAAATATTGTAAAGTGTATTGTATTTAAGTCCTCAGTTGTTTTCTCTTAATAGAGTGCTGATATAAGTAGACATAGATTATATATACAGTATGTTCTCTGCAGTGTGTCTCAAAGCCTTTAAAGTAATAGTTGACAACATATGGGTGATGCGATATGATCTAATTTATGTCCAAATGACATATGGCTTACTCCATATACTGTATGATGCAACTTCTGACGAAGTTACAGTACAGAAGCATGGCCAAAGACTTTTAAAGGTAAAATGTCGTAATGGGGAATTCTGCTATTTTTAAACCTGGGCCCTCTATTTACATATTTTATGTGTAAATGATTCATACTTATCAAAAAGTTTGGAATTGGTCAAGTGGATTATCTTAGCCGGCAGCCATGATCCAGCTGCAACTGCTGCAACGTAATCCTTTGGGGCCTCTTCGACTGTCAAAGTCGCGTCCACTAAAAGTGCGAGGGGTGAGTCGCTGCAGGAAAATGACGTTGGAAACGTGAGTCAAAGTTGAAGAGAGGAGTTTGCAGTTTATCAAGAGGAACTGCCGAATTGTTTCCAAAATCATGGCTGAATATTTAGCTGATGGGGCAACAATTGCATCAACCTCAAGCGAGAACTGTGCTTCTGGTTAAACAAAGGATTTTACTCTTCAACAAAAAGGTGTGTATGTCGATGGATCCTTTCTGCGAAGTTGTCAGACACCTATAGTAACAATTTGAGCCTGTGAGTGCATGGTAAAAAAAAAAGAAAAAAAAAGAGCACATAGTGTGGTCAGAGTTGCGATTTTGTGATAACAGGTGGCCCTGTTGCCGTTAATACTGATGCTGATTTAGGTCTTTCGGGAAAAAAATGCTCATGCTTATGAGAACTTGTAATTGTCACCGACGCCCGTTAGCACTGACAATAAAAGGCTGATCTCAGTGAATTTCCTGAGCATGAATGACTTCCTCCCAATTCTTAGAAAAGGAGTGGATATAATGTTGGCAGGCTCTGAGACTTATTGTGTCCCGACATCGCTTGTAAATTTCCTGTTAATGACACAAACTTCAGGCTTGATGGTGCAAAATGAGCACCATGGAGTGGTGAAATGGCTGTTTGGAGTAAAAGTAAAAGCAATATAGATTGGATTGTGGCCAGAGAGGTACGACATACACAAATAACATAATGACGTCTGTCAAGCAGCATTTTACTGCACTGTGAGAAAGAGTTGAGGTTCTCTGTCAGAGTGTATTTTGCCCCTGATACCTGCTATTCTTTGAAATATAGAAAGCAAAGGAAATGACTCTAGTTGGACAAGTCATTGTACGATGAAGCAATGATGCTTGTAAGAGATTTACGAAATGACCCCAAGTGTATTCCCGCAGAAAAACTGGAAACTTCCATTTCCCCCCTGCTCGAGTTTCAAGAGAAGAAACCAGACGGGAAGCTTTTCACATGCAAGTGAGCTGCATGATGCAATCTGATGCCAGATAGACTTAACTGGAAATCTTCATTGGTTGTAATGTGTCTCTTTGCGAAGGTTTAATGGGCAGCTATGTGAGTTCGTGGTGCATGCATCTCTTTCCCAGTGAGCTGACGATGCAGAACAGGTGTAATTTCATTCACTTTGACCCCCCTATGTGGCATGTTGTGATGCTTATGAGCTGCAAGAAATTCTTCATGGGGTGGCCACTGAAAATCTTGGCGTGACACTGGAAGTCTATTTTGCTGTTGCAGTACATAAATTGATTAAAAACTGTGCTAATATGAGAGTTAAGGAATCGCATACTGATATACTTTGTTTTGTAATGTCACAAATTTTCTGATGTGCATAGAAACAACAATCTTATTTAAATGTGTGTACCTGTACATGTGTTAGGCCATTCATTGTTTATTAAACAGACTAGTTGTCCTTTACTTTAAAAAGACAAACATATTGTTTTAATTTGAAGGAATACATTGATTCTAAGTAACAAAACATGTATTGGGAACAATGTTGGGGCCAGTGTATTATACTGGGGCCAAAGATTTCTGTGTGGACAAAGGTGAGAAACGTTATGGGCAGGTGGACCCTGAGTTTAAAGGGTAGGCACCAGTTGCACTAGCTGTTCGTACATTCAAATCTAGTCTAGTTATAACGTGAGAGTTTATTCATTATATTTATATATATTTTATATACCCCTGTAGTACTAAATGAAAGCAGGTTGCAACATAAATAGAGGTTAGTGACTGTCAAAGTAAGCTTGATAATACACTGATAATGGGATAATGCCGACACATCTGACTCGACACTTGATTAGAAATGTGTTTAATGCAAACTGAGAAGATTTAAATGACATTTCACAAAGATAACAGAACATACCTCATCTTACATTAGGCTGGATGACCAAATAACACGACAAACACGCATTTTTTCGCTTGTATACGCAAATACATTGTCCGTTTTTTAGAGTTGAAGTTATGTTACAGTTTGTTAAAAGTCATGTTGCCTATCTGTGATGAAGGCATTACACTGGATGTCATTATTTTATGTTTTCTCTTCTCTTCTCTCGTTCGCTAACTATGGCTTCTGCTTCGATTGTTTAATTACACAAACGTGTTGCTGGTAGTGTAGCTGGCAGCCAGAAAGGATTTCCTGTCACCACTGCAGTTTCACTGCACACATTAAGTGTCTGAGGTGTTTTTATTCTGGTCAGTGGTGTGCAGGCGTTCGCTGTGGGGTTCTCCCCCGCAGCAGAGCTCACAAGAGGATGACAATCAGTTTTTGTACAGCAAAAAGAGAGAGGTTAAGAGAGAGAGAGAGAGAGACTGTGAGAGAATTACTGTAAAGAGCAAACCAGGCTTACAGTAACTCAGATTTTGTTGTTCGAAAGTCTTGATGCCATGGAACAGTGATCAAATTAGAAATCATATTTTGGGGTTTCATGCTTGGCCAGGTGTGCATTCTGACTGTGCCCGTAAATACACCACACTGTGGTTTTCATGAGAACATCAGAGGACTCGATTCAGGATTTAAAGCGACCAAATGCTCTACTTTTAAATATCATGTCTGAGAGAAATGTGTTGTAGAGGTAGGAATCAGTCACATAAGATTTCTGACATCAGAGCAGTTTTTTTTTCTGTTTTTTTTCCAATGAATATTTTTGACTTGAACTCAAATGTCAAACTGACAAGTGTTAGCGCAGTGTTTCCTACTGTAACTACCGTCAGACTCCAAAACAAGCGCCGAGTACCTGTTGTCAGTCGCTCAGTGATTTTGTAATCTAAAAATCCTGAATTAAAAAGCAGTGCTTTTTCTGTGTTTTATTGGTGACTGACCGGTTTCATTTCCTGTATTTTCTAGGAAAGAGCCTGAAAAGTGAACAGTGGGCTGCACCGTGGGAGTTTATTACCAGCAAGAGACGGGTAGTAAGCAGGATGTTGCAAGGGTGTGTGTGCATTGGGTTCCTGTCAATATACAGGCCCTGTTCTGTCATTGTAACTTTTAATGATTGTGTTCGTAGAAAAAGAGTTTGTCGACGTGTGTGCACTTCTACCTACTCTGATATAACACGGTAATGTTCTCATATCAAATCACATATTAAAAAGAGGAATGACAAGAGGCAACTTGTAATATAGTTGTAAATTCTGTTCTAAAATCACAGCTAATAGCGGGCAGCGGTGATTAACATGGTGAGAGTTAAGATAACCAACACTGGCAGAAAAATAGAAAACAGAAAAACATCTTGTCACACTTTTTGCTTTTTCTTCAATTTATCTGTCTCAGTACATCACAGTCCCTCATTTTCCATATTGAATTGAAGAGTAAATTCTTGTGCACAAATGTATAATCTTTAGATTTTTACTCCTCACTTTAATATGGAGTTAAAAATGATTAAGTGCAGACTGTGCATTTGTTGCCCCATCACCGGGTAAGTTGTCACACTATGCGGGGTAAATTGTCACATTATATTTTCAGGGCTTTAAGTTCTCTGGAACCTGCCTGATTTCAGGCGTAGAGCGGTTTTAAATTAATAATCTATTACACACGATTTGGCCTCCTGAAAAGAAAATGGTTGGATATGTTTATTTGGCGGAGTAGGAGCAATCAGGTATGGCGTCGGAGTCATCCCAAGAAGGACGACGGCACCAGTTTTTTAGCAAGTTTACCTATAAATGACAAAGCACTCCAGCTGGTCTGGTAGGTAGTCTGCTGTTCATTTCCCTTTCCTACCACTTGTCAACATGTGACCAAGGTCATTAAGGTCAGGACATTAAGGGCTCTATCTTATGCCCCGTGCAAAGCGGCTGACGAGTTGTCATTTTCGCTCTAGTGCTCACGTTGTGTAGCCAACAAATATAGGCTACTTGTTGCCCCATCTGCGCGACCATGAGGTTGCATTGTTGGCGCATTGCTATCTTGAGGCAGAAGAAAGCAATGAAAGCAATTATTTTCCCTGCTATTTAAAGGGCGCATTATTCAGATAGTGTGCACCCACAGCAATTAACACCCAATCATTATTATTATTATTTTTTAAATTATACAGGAGAGAGGAAACTCTCCAGAGGAATTCATCTTTAAGCTTTACTCCAAACAATGTTACTGAACCAGAACTGTGCGTGTGATCTTTTCTGCTCCTGTGGAACCACTGCAAGTAATATAATTAATATTTTCCTCATCAATGATGTATTACTTCAGCCCTCTGCATCTCCTCTGATATTAAGCAGAATGATCATTTTTATGACCCGATCTACGGACTGCAATCCATGCATCACTACTACACACACAGGGACACGCAGCAGCGCTCCTCCTCCTCCTCCTCCCCAGTTAATGATCGATGCATTTGTTAATATGCATCAAATGGAGTTGTTGATGGGACAGAGGAGAAGGCGGAGGCTGATGGTCCACTGGCCAAAGACCACATACCTGTCCCTCAGCGAGACAAGTGTTTAGCAATGCACCATGTGCAGGCACACCTGGCCTTTAATGGGAATTGGAGATGACACTCTGATTGGTTTAATTCAATCAGACACGTCAACATTGTTGTTTCTTCAGATTCAGTTGATTATATTCGTTCATTTTTTTGAATGTTTTGAACTAAAATTATGGCCATATCTTAAAGCTTTAATCTTAATCATATCATGTTGTCACATCATTGAATGACGTATAGTATTTCTGTTGATAGTGAAGTCAGATCAGAAAGCACTTCTGGGGCCCTATGTGTTGTTTTAGAGGGGAAGGACAAACAACATATTTTCTTGTTCAATTTGGAGGACTTGTATTTTGGGTAAAATCTTAAATGTGAAGCTGCCTCATCATGGTTTCATGAAGTTGATTGATAATGTTCTGATAATGTTGTTCCACTATTCAAAAACCTGTACCAGCATGAAATCACACACCAAAGACTAAACGTATAGAAACAATATCTTTAATATGCTACATGATGCAAATATAAAAGTATCATCAAAATAGTCTCTCACATATAAATTCTTAACATCTCATAGCCTGTTTCAAAAAATAAACTACATAAACAAACGTACTGTACAAAAGAAAAAGAAGAAAACAAACAAACCTACAAAATGATGAAAGAAGTCACTGGCTCAGGAGTTAAATTTTCAAGGACAATTCCCTCCGTGTGGTTTTGGATAACACCCAAAAGCACACAGATCGAGTTGCATTTTCATTCCAGTGCTAAGTGACAAAAATATTAACAGTTTGTTCTCATGTGTTGCTTGCTTGGCTGTCCAATGCTGAATATGAGGTACCAATGTTTGACTTAATATTTGGATGAAAGCTCAGATTTACATTTACAGTAAAGCTTTGTGTGTCAGAAATATCTAAGACATTTGAAAGCTACAGTTGTTCAGCATTAAATCAAACATTGCAGTAAGAGAGAATACATTGTGATCACATTGGATCTGTAGTATTTTGTTTCTTTTGGTGGCATTTGGTAAAGTTCAGAATAGTGTGTCTTTGATATTTTGATATCTAAATTAGCTATGAGAATTTGCTGAATAATCAAGATGGTTAATAATGCTGAACCGTATTCCTCTCTTATACTGTTAGAATAAGTTGCATAATGATCCCAAAACAGTGCTACACATTCATGTTCTTTATTTTGGCAGTTACCTGTTAACACACAATTTCAAGATACCTGATTTTTCCCTTTTATATTATAAATAAATAAAATAGTGGCAAACAGTTTAGGAGCAGGAAGGTGGTTTGTGCTATCACTGTGCTCTGTCGTTCATTTAAAAACTTCCACTCGTCATACCCATGCACCCAAAAGCTCAAACACACTGTCACACAAAGTAAAACAATGCACAATATAACAAGTGAAGACTCATCCACATATAAGTTCAAATCTCCTTGGAAATGTCAACACATATGTGGAAAAAAAGCACTAGCAGAAAAACAAACAAACTATTATACAACTAAATAAATATAGACAAATCAAATTTTTTTAAAAAAAAGTAATAAGTTAAAGCACAAAAAAGGAACACTTCTCTACCTGAGTGAAAAGAGTTTTAAATAATTCACAGCTTAACAACATTCTCCCTGTTTTCATTTTTTTAAACTGATATTTGGGAGGAAGTACAATCACTGAATACCCTCAGTCTTTGGGATGCTCTTCTTTTGGTGCTGCGCTTATTGGATTATGGAAGTTCATTTTCCCCGTTACTCCCATTATGGACATTACAGGGAGTTTTATTTGGCGACATCTGTTTTCTTGGTTGATGGTATGTTGTGTGTCCTTTGTATAATTCCCCATCTTTCAGTTCCTTCTCACTGTCCTTCTGTCTTCACTGTTGGCCGTTTGTGGAGATGAACAACACTGGCCCTCTCCTGATAGATCAGTGGTGTGCTGTGGTGTGATGTAGGTATAGCTGATTGGGCCATGGGCATGGGTGGTGCATTAATAGCCGCCGTCAGAGCTTTCAGCAGTATGGTGGCCTCCTTCTGGTCCTCCTTCCCCTCTCCCTCCAAGGTACGAGCCAACCAGCGCTCTACAGCTTCCTCCACCTGCAGCGCCGTCGCCGTCTCTGTTAGGGTGTCGGCTTCTTGGCTGGTGTCAAAGCGCTCCACCATCTCTTTCATGTGTACATTGACCGGAGCGTTTGAGTTGGCCAGGCAGCAGCTGCGCTGGTGGATGCGCAGGGAGAAGCGGTGGAAGAAGGCCTGGGCACAGAGCTGGCAGCGGTAGGGGCGGTCACGGCTGCTGTGGAGGCGGCGGTGCAGCTTCAGGTGGATATACTGGGTGAATTTGGTGTTGCACATCTTGCACTGATAAGGTTTTTCCCCAGAATGGAGGCGTAGGTGTGTTTTCAAATTGCTGGTGCTACTGAAGCGTTTGTGACACACCTGGAAGGCATTACATAAAAGGTATTTAGAGAATCATTCACATGACTGATTACAAACACCTTAAGAAAACTATATGGATTGTGTTTGGGTTTACTCTGGAAAAATTTGGCAGTACAGTCTGATGTAATTTTGATGTTATTAATCAGGGTTGGCCATGTTATTCCAGTTGTCTGGGGTAGTTTCAACAACAGGGACTACTTCTCTTTCTTTGGGAGACCAGTTCTATCCTCTCGTCACTCACACCCATAGAGTCACAGTTGCAAACAAAAGCCTAAAGATGCTGTTACACAACAAGGTGGGCAGTGCCTCAATTAAACTCAAACAGACACTCTGTCGCCGGGAAAGGTATGTGAGTGTATTGTGTATATGCTGTGTTTGAATGTCTGTCACACTCTCTATTTCACATTAACGTCATGGTGAGATCAGTAAAGGGGCTTGTGAGAAGCTTGGAAAGAAACACGAACACACACTTTTCACAGGTTATGATTTTCAGCATACCTGACATTCATGAGGCTTCTCCCCCGTGTGGACCAGGTGATGTTTCTGGAGGTGGGCCAGCTGAGTGAAACTCTTTTTGCATAGGTTACACTGGAACGGCCTCTCACCACTGTGCACTCGGAGATGGACCTACAATTACACATATCATACAAAAAAAAAAGGTATGAGCTCTGCTGTCAATTGGCAAGTGATGAGTGGAACTTAAAACTGACATAAATTCAATCAAATTATAACTAATAGAGGGATTGAAGCTGTTACCTTGAGGTTCGACAGTTGTCCAAAAGTCTTCGAGCAGATGTTACATTCATACTTGATCTTTCCATTTTGCTTCTTCAGTGGGTAGGGCAGGGATTTGTGGCCAGGGCTGTTGCGTGGTGCTGTGCTGCTTTTGGTCGTAGCCAGGCTTAGATTCATGGCTTCCTCACAACCAGAAGGAGACTGTTCAGGAGACTGATGCTGACTGCTCGGCTTGGGGACAGGGGAAAGCTCTGGGGTGGCTGGGGCACCTCGTGGCGGTGACACATTTGGCTTCAGTTCTTTCAGACCCCCCTGTGAAGATGGAGGGTAAGGGAGGGACACTGGAAGTAGATTAGGCTGGCCAATGGGTGGATACGGGAGTCCGTCTGTGCCCAGATAGTTGCTGTATTGGAGGGATCCCCTTGAGGGCAGCATCCCAGGAAAGGGAGGGGAGTATGAGGGTAGGAGGAGGCGAGGATAGTGTGGGCTGTAGGGAGGAAGGAGCTGGTAAGTTGGCTGGATGGGTCTGGACTGGGGATAAAGGGGGTAAGATGAAATGAGGCCTTCCCTGTGGCCGTAGAGACCGTGGAGGTGAAGAGGGAGATTTCTGTGCGGAGATGGGAGCACAGGATGGTGATCTGGTAAGTATGGGTGATTTAAGCCCAGACTGGGCCCTCTGTGCTCGGGCTGAGGGGACAGAACCCTCCCTTCTGGATCTCTGTCGCTCTTCTCCTCCTTCTCAACCTTTATGCTGAAGTCCATGATCTGGTCGTCAGGCGTGTCAGGTGGAGTATCTCTCTCCAGCATCTCCACGTCTATCTTCTCCTCTCCGTCTTCATCCCTCTCTTCTTTCACCTCTTCCTTTGTTCTGTCTTTAAGCCATGTCTGCTGAGATAGGTGCTGTTTGGTGTGCTCCAGCTCATGGTCTTCATCAGAACTTGTGTATTCTGTGAGAAAGGAAATTGAAATGTATTGTATGAGTATTGTCACAGAGCTAGATGAGAAACCCACATTTTTGTAGAGAAGGTCATTATTCTATATCTAGTTAGTCCTGAAATTCAGGTTGAAATGCTTCACACACACACACACACACGTCAGCCCACAGACAGCACTCCCTCTTATGGTAAATGATAGTAGTTTCAGTTTTGACTTGATGCGTAAATCATACGATGCAGGTTTCTGTTTGTCAATCGCAGTAGTGATGATGGAGTGGGAGAATGGGTTGGTGGTAAAGTGTGTGGGAGTCTGTGTGTCATGTCATGTATGAGCAGCTGTACAGCAAGATTCTGGGTTTCATTTGTGCAACCTTTTCTGGGTATAGCTGTTTTACCGTACTGGCCACAAGAACATGTGAAACACCTCTTCCTTTTTTCCTTCTCTTTCTGTTTTTCAGAAAGCCTTTGCTTGCCTCGAGAGTCATATCTGTCTCCATTGCTGTGTGTCAACTACTGTTTCATGTCATTCTACAGTATTCATCATGTGAATTGCATTTAAGGTCATTTAAAGTGCTTTGCCAGAGTTGACCAACAAATAAATCAAATCAAATAAATCTGATTTTATATGGTGGTTTCCTTTCCCCATTAGATTAAATTAAAATTAGCTTGCAAAGATTTCACCATTATTTTATTTTTATGCCTTGTCTATGATTGCCTATTCCAAGAGCACAAGCACGTAATTGAAAGTCCAAAATATCCTCTGGGTTTTTGTGTTCAACACGGACACCCCGGAGCTTCAACAATCACTACTGAGCTGACGAACTATCCTTCACAAAATATCACAGTGAGCAAACCTGGACTTTGACAAAAAGGAAGACGAATGCTTTTAAAACCCTTGAGTTGATAAAACAATGTCACGACACCGCCTTAGCATTAGTCACCAAGATGAATGGCGACACATCTGGTGTATCCAGTTGGCCTGAGTCATCAGACTTTGTGGCAACAGAGAATCATTCAGGATGATGAGGGTATGACTTGTCATTCTATTAATAGCTGAAAGCAAATGACTCACTAAGGTACTTTGACCAGCCATTATCCCCCTCCACTCTCCTTAAAATCCTACGTCATTACCACATCTCAAGAACTACTGAGATCTGTTTGGTCTTTGTGTGAGTGTGCGTTCTCCATAATCACACAGGAAGAAATAGCCTCAGACCAACTATCTTTAGATGAAAGATAACATCAGGTCTTATTCACAGGACGGGAATACTGTTTCCCTATTCACTTTGAAGTGAAAGAATTTTGCTGATATGCCCTACTGACGCAGACTTTGTGCAACATGTTTTGTAAATCGAAATCTGCCATTTTATCAGGTCTAGTATGAAATATATCTCGGTGTCATTGTGCTGCCTCGCCATCAAGACAGCTGATAATCAGCTGTCTTTCATTCCTTATCACTAAATCATTGTTCCGTCCGATTAATATGAGGTCACAGGGGAATCAAGTTCACCGAGCGTGATGGTTATTTTGGTTGTATGTGAACAGCAAAAATGTTTACAAGTTAAGTTTTATTCACAAAAAGGAGACACAAGACACAACCGCTGTCACTTACTGTGCCTCAAGTCTATTTTTACGTAACTAGAAAAGTTTTTGCTATGGCTGCACCAGGAATGCATTATTTTCAACCCGGATATGGCGAGAGCGCTCAGCCTTGCTTCCAATTTTGCCCAGTGGCCACTCACGTTTTTGCAGCTAAAAATTTCCCTTCCCCGTAGATCACCATTATAAGAGATGTCTCTCAAACCATTGACAGGTCTCCTCAAACTGCGAACGATGGAGGTTTTAATTTTTTAAAACTTTCCTCGAGCAAAGAAAAGTGATTTAAAAAATCTCTGACGTCATCACAATGTAAAGTCTATGGGCCGAGCGGGAACTCGCGGACAGGCCAGCAGGAGAAACACTACTGCGCATATTCAGTGGGCTGCATAACCAGGAAGTAAACCTGGAAGCTAGAGAACTTTTTCGGCATTCAAGCACCAGGCAAGCAATTCTCATTAGTTTGAAATCTTTGCATCCGGTGTCTAGTTATTCTTTATACATCTATGGGCTGCACTCACTTGGTTTGATGTCACTCTGCTGGCTGCAGAGCCTCTGGGCAAACTCCTGGCTGTACCACACCAGCAGCTCCTGGTTGGGTTCCACCGGTCGGACGGTGTAAAAGTAGATGTCCCTGTTGTTCTGGCACGCCACCAGGTTCTGTTCGGCCAGAGAGTGGGCCGGGTTGACGTAACGCATCCAGTTGCTCCTGTGGACGTCATAGCCATCAATGAAGTTTTGAAGCTCGCCACCGCTGTAAATCTGCAGGAGAAGAAGAGAGGGGGTGATTAAAAACATGTACACAGAGACTTGAAGCAACTGATGTGCTTGCAACACAATGAGTTTGAGTTGTACAAATGAGCTCATACCCTACTTAACATAGTAAATTGGTTAAATTAATTAATATACTTAAACTATTATATTTTTACCATCTGTTGGCCACAAGACAATGCAGCATGTGATTCTCAAATTTTTTTAAAATTTTAAGAAATATTTGACATAGTGACACTGATCAAAATGCTGCTTAGAATCCACATAAAAAAAACCCATCAAAACAATCTATAGAAGAAATTTTAAATAAATCAAGAGTCTGAATAATCACCTCTGCCATGTACAGTTAAATATCCTTTATCCTCTTCAGTTATCAGTCAGAGTATATTTTGCTGCTTTGATCTGCACTCTTCAGCTCTGCTCTGTGTCCTGAGCGCTGTAGTCGTGTGTGTGTGTGTGTGTGTGTTTATGCCGAGGCTGTCGCTATATTTGAGTGTGGCCATGGAGGCGTGGTCTCGCTCACTCTCCCTCTTTCCCTTTCCTTCTCTTTTTTTTTCTTCTCCTCACTTCTTAGAATTATTATTGTTTCTGTCTCGTCATTACATTTTATGTAACACATGCCGGTGGTACACGGAATTGTGATCACTTATTTCAGGAAAAAAAACAACATATATGTGAGGGTTGAAAACAAAGAAGGTGAAAGGGAAAGGTAGGTGTATTCCTGCCTGACAGTGTTGGCATGCAGCCAAACACAGACGCAAACAGGCATGCCTTTGGCAGCACGTCCGTTTTTGTCATGCACCTGTGACATGAGGTTGAAAAGATAATTACTCCAGGAGAGCGTCAGGCTTTCACTATTGCACCACGGCAGGAACACCCCCTCACACACGTTTACAGGAAATAAAGCCGGAAGGAAAATACACAGGATGGCAGCAGAAAGCCCTTATGGGAATTTGACTCGGCATAATAGAAAATTTCCTGAGTGACATAAGTTATGTGTGGATGACAGAGAGGAAAGACACATGGGACTTGGGGCATAAAGGCGGCGGAAATGCAAGGATGTCCGAGTATGTGTGTGTGAGAGAGATTGTTGAAAATAGTCCTTTCTTTTGTGGAGGTGACGTTGCATAGGACCTTAGTGCCGGTAAGGCTGTGATGACCGTGTGAGTGAGTCTGTTGTTACGTGCCAAAACTTCCTCTAAAAATTTTGACCAAAACCCCTGTGCAGCAATCTGTGTGAAGGTCTCCTTATTGACGTATTGACATGGACTTGATGTGAAACTTCTGCATCTCAGCAACCAATGTGTTTTGGTTTTTTTTTCACGAATAATAGAGGAAGATGAAAACATGTCCCCAGTTGCTCCTCAACTATTCGCAGGCTCATTTTCATAAATCTACAGTTGAGGCTTTCCCCTGTTTAACTAGTATAACACCGAGCTGGATTACCATATTAATGCCTAAATGTGATTATGCATAGAGTATGTGTATATATAGGTGTATATATTGTACATTTTTGTACGATACATGCATGTGTTGTGTGTTTTCTTACCCTCCAGAAGTATTTCCTGTTGGCCTGTTTGGGGACGTTGTCTTTGGTGTAGATTTCTCCTTGCAGGGGGCCAAAGCGTGTCCCCTGAGGGATGTATTCTTTGCTGAACACGCCTGTTACCTGGAACACAGATCGATTAAATCGTTAATCGATGTGAAATATTGCACAGCAACTTAAAGGGACAATTGGCCCCCAAATAAAAATACATATTTTTCCTCTCACCTGTTGTGCTATTTATCCATCTTAATTGTTTTGGCATGAGTTGCCGAGTTTTAGAGATATCTGCCTTCTCTTGAATATAATGGAACTAGATGGCAGCAACATGCTCTTTCCAGAAATCATGACCTGGTTACTCAAGATAATCCACAGACCTTGTTCTGAGCAGTTACTATAGCAGATTACTATACTGTATCACTGCGCAGAAACACACATGCCAAAACATTAATGACACCCTCCATAGCTGAGGCATAATGCTAGCTCCTTTAGTTTGCTAGCCTCTCCTCCATGAGTATGTGCATACTTCCTGCGCGGTGATACAGAAAGAAAATAGTTCATACATCAATCTGTATTATATATATTCGAGAGAAGGCAGACATCTCTACAGCCAATATCTCCAAAACCTGGCAACTTCCACCAAAAAAATCTAGATGGATAAATAGCACTACAGGTGAGAGGGAAAATATGTATTTTTGATTTTGGGGTGAACTGTCCCTTCAACACATCGCAAGAGCACACAAAATGTGATCTTTCAAGCACTTATTAAGGATGGTATCTCTCTCATTTTAAATCTATACATATAATATAGAGCAATACTTGTGTTTGTCCAGTGTTCGTGTCGAGCGGGTTGTTGGCCTGAGTTGCAGTCGAGGTGGCTTTGTCATGTTGACCCAGACAGCTCTGGAGCCAGGTTAAAACCCACAAGGTGACACACTTTCGACACTAATGAGTTAAACGAATGAGGAGAATTACACTTTCTCTGACCTACTGCTCCACTGATCTCTGACCTGCCGCTCTCATAAACACCGGCGAGAGAGTAAGCAGTGTCACCTGTTGTTTGTCTTGTGAACTTCACGAATCCCTGCACTCTGATCTCTCGCATTTTAAAATTCATAGAAGACAATACTGCACTTTTTCATACGGATTCTGCTCGCGCTTTTGACTGGTTGCTTTAAGGCCTAAATGCCCCGATTGCAAAATGTTCAACATATAGATGTGAGAATGAGTCACACCTTTATGATGGGATTCCTTGGAAAAGGTAAAAGCCTGTCCAAACAAATATACCGAATTGCAAAACTGATTTGTGAGTGGGATTTTTTTTTTTTTTCTACTTAGCGAGAACTTTGCTGCCAAAAGGCATAGGCCAGAACAAAGTCTGTTCTGTATGTTAATGAGTAATTTCTGATGTTATCATGGAATTTTTTTTGTGAGTTTCATAACAATAATAAATCTATAGCAAGGATGTAGGGGACATGTCAGTGACCTCTTTGGTGTGCAAAACAGCTTTATGATGCACATGTTCATAGAGAATGCACAGGCTTGGGGTCAACCCTCCTCAAAACAGATCCAAACACATACGCCATCAGGCAGCAGCATCTGTGGCTCACAGCCTCTGTCTTGAGGAGCTTTGTGTTCAATCCTTAAATACCCCCACCCCCCATACATAAACACACATGCTTTCTTCCTGCTATTGAGGAATTATAATTCAAACTGACCCCCAAAAGGAGTTTCATGGCCTCCTCTGTACAGGTCAGACCATAAAAAAAAATACAAATGCCAAACACCTGAACACCTTGAGATAATTCATCCCACCATGAAGTGTGGAGTCGGCATTTCTAAATTATGTATAAACAGTTAATTAGAAGAACAACAGGTCATCGAGGGCGGCAGGAGTGCGTGTGTGTCAAGCAGCCGTCGAGGCAAGTGAGGTGATTCCTGGATGTGATGAACCAGTGTGACAGCGACATTGTGCTTCGCTGGCGTTGCGTGACTAACGAATCGCTGTGGCCGCCGCTGCTGCTTAACCGCTCAGTTCAGCCAGGTTGGGAGGGAGGCACAGAGGGAGGGAGGGAGGGAGGTCGTCGGGGGTGGGTGTCGAAGAACGGAAGAAACGAGGGTGGGCGATCTCAACCCCACGCTCCTGAACGCCCTCCTTTTCTCCTGCCCTCCCCCAATGCCCTCGTCTTTTCTTAGCCCTCTCGAAATAGCTCATGTGCCCGCCAGGCTGAAGCCTGATGCCTGGCCGGCTGCCTGTCCCCAACGAAAGTTAATCATCTGGTTTTAACCTAAATCCCCCCAAACCCCCCCCCCCCTCCCTCCCCCTCAATCCATCCCCTCCGTTGCTTCACTCTCAGCTCACTGGCACCCGTTGCTAACGCCCCATCTGCCACTTGCCCCCCGCTTCTTTGCATTTCCTGGCACGCTTCGTGATAACAAATGGGAGGAAAAGGAAGTTTAGCAAAGCTGAAAAGACGTTACGAAGAATCGGAAAACAAGTGGACCCAAACAATCCTCCTGGTGATGAACAAGCGTAGCAAGTGTAATCAGGTGCATATGCTACCAATGTATAAAAACCAGTGAGTTGACTGCATTGTCATTGTTTTTATCCAGACTCTATGTTTGAAGTGTGTCGTACGCTCACCTGTGTGAAAAACCCCATCCTTCCTGATAACCCTGTGAGCTTTGTCTTACATTTAAGGTGACACATGTATGTACGCTGTCCCACAAACCCACAGAGAGGAGCAGCTATAATCATCACTGGAAATGAATTTCCCAGCTTCGGCGAGTCAAGGACAAGAATTCACATGACACCCTCTTCAGGAAGGGAAACCACTCGATGGACATGGGGCCAGTTGAGGCAAAGCAGATTACTGGCAAGCATGTGAGCGTGTGCTTGTTTTCGTGTCCGTTTTTGACTCGTTGATCACATAAGCACACACATACAGTACGTGAGAAATGGCAAATTTAAGTTCAGCTGCATCAGAGTGCGCGCGTTCTATAAGATGTGTTGGCCATTAAGAAGCAAGGTCTGAGGATTTGAATTTAGCCCTCTAAGAGATTTTTGTTTGCATGCTTTTCTCGCCCCCCAACAGCACGAAGGGAAGGAAGGAAGCGATGAGAGTTTGAGAGCAAGAGACGAAAGAAAGTGTTGCCTGGGTCGGGACAGAAAGAGGAAGTCGGACAGCAAAGTCAACCGCAAGCATCAGAGTGTTGAGTGTTAAAAGCAACTACGAGAGAAGTGTGACATCTTTCTCTCTCTTCCTTTTAAGGTGGGGATCTCTTTAGTTGCAGTACAAAGGCCCTTTTAAGATCTTGATCGGAGATGTGATTGCATTGCTTTGCAGTGGGTAACATGTCCAGGCACATGTATGATCCCACTGTGTTGCAAGCCAAACAATATTGCGCTTCCTGACTCACCTCGAGTGGGACGCGTGAGCTAAAGAGGCACGCACAGATGGAAAAAAAAAAAAAAAAAAAAAATAGAGGAGAGAAGTCTTGATGCGATTACAACACTAGGTGGAAGCCAGGCTGATCCCTGACATCTTACTCTGTGTGTGTGTGTGTGTGTGTGTGTGTTTATGTCCTGTGCATTACTATATATGAAAGACAGAGGGACAAAGCAGCTGTACAATGGCTGAAACATGAGGGTGACATAATGGAAGTTAAGGTGGCCAGAAGACACACAAAGGCCCCTGACCTCAAGCTGCCAGTGGCCTCATGTGCACTAGCCCACTTTCACACACGCACGCACGCACACACACACACGCACGCACGCACACACACACACACACACACACGCCCACACTGTAAACTCTACTGTGTGCGAAGAACTCATTAGTCAGCATATCTTTTGTTCCTAATGCAGATGGCCCAACAGAATGTTATGTAACACAGACTTAATAATTTTGAGTGTAAACACTGAAGCTCTAATCTGACAAACGCAGCACCAGGGACTTCAACTATAACTTAAAGTGGAGTTGAAGTTTGTCAGAATAAAATATATTATTATTTAATGTGATTTTTAAAAAAAATTACAGTTAAAGGAAGCTTCAAGAGTGAGCCATTCTATATATCAACGGGTAAACAACCCGATGGAATTGATTTGCTCTTACCTCATTGTCTGCCCCGTATTCGAAGGTGAGGTTGCGTGGGATGGAGGTCATGGCTTTGGGCAGGCTGAAGCTAAGGTCCGACACCTGGTCTGGCACAATGTAGGTGCAGTTGAGGGCAAATTCCATCTCCCTCCACCCTCTCATGTCTCCCTGTGTGCTATCCAGCTTCATGTTGACAATGTAGGATAGGTGATGGATTCGGGCTTCAGATCTTTTAGTTTGGTTTGGCTCTGTTTGGTTTAGGGTGCTTTGGTATAGAAGTACTTTGGTTTGGTTGGGTAGGTCCCTCGTCTTAGGTGCGCTGGTTAAAGCTCAAGATCTGGAAAAGCAAAGGAGGAGAGAGAAAGAGAGTTTAGTGCCACATAAATTAGGTGTCATCATATTGACTTTGAGGTAACATGCATGTTTGGAAATAATAAAAACACATGCAATACAGAAAGAAATCAACTTGTAAAACTTGCAAATGTGACCAACTGCAAACTGACAGTATGACAACCAACTTATTTATTGTAGTAAAACATTTATACAGTAGGTTACCTGATGATTTATACAAAAGTCAACTAAAGGTAGGACTGAAATCCCTGTAATCCCTATACATTTTCTAAGACTCACTATTTTCCATGTTTTAAAAATCATTCATTATTCAAGCAGCCATTTTCATTCATGAAGGACCAGAGTTCATTGACACACTTCTTGGCCAACATCCAAACGCTCACCATTCAGCTAAGCCAGCCATTTCTTAAGAGGCCAAAAGGTCAGTTTGTCCTTTTCCGCTCATTCGGTATCATTCATCCATCTATCCAAGCTTATCCTTGCAAGCAAAAAAAAGAAACAAGTTATGACTTACTTTCACACATTCATTCAGCTGTAGGATCCTCATTTCTTTGGCTATGTCATCCCTTGATTGTTTTTGTTTTCTTCTTTTAAATCAGCTTTCTCCTCTTTGTACTCTCTCTTCTTTCTCCAGTGTTTCTTCAGGGATTCCTCTCAGCTAGATCCTTTGGGTATCCGCTCTCGCCGCGTCCACTCTGTCACCGTTCCCCAGAAACTCATGAGACCTGGATTGCGCCAAGCTTTTTTAGCTTAACGCCCTGGCCAATCGCAAGCCACCGAGGTCATGTGATTGGGCCATCTGACACACAACTGTTGGCTTCGGACAACAACATCAGTGACGTCGTACACTTGGCCTGCAAGTGGCTGTTGTGGTGAATGCTTGCACATAAACACACCCACACACACACGCGCACACACAAAGACGACATGTTAATGGATGAATAAAGGGAGAGCAGATGGCTGGCCTGTTGCCACTGAAAAACACACTCATAGACTTTTGCTTGGTTTGGCACTTAATGAGCAATCTGCTGCCACTGTATCTCCTTGACCTACATCTCCCTGTAGAGCATCTTTAACTAAGACCCCTTAGACCCCTGCCACACACACACACACACACACACACACGCACGCACACACACACACACACACACACCACTACGTAGATCCCGAACCAAACACATGAGGATAATTCTTCTTCTGTATTTTGATTTTAATTCTTAAATTACTAAATAAATTATAATAAATTTCTCACAGAGAGATAGAGCTACAGGCTCCGTGCGGATTGATGCTCTTTGCTCATTCACAGGTACAGATGTAGGGCAGGTCATCCCGGCAAGCAGTAAAGAGACTTAGACACCTGTCTGCTGAACATCCCCTTTACTTTCAGACAGTCTATGTTGAGCTCTGGGTCACCTCACCTGGTGGCCTGCATAAAGATAGCCTGGGCAGGAGAGAGCAGTAGAAACAACATATGGGGGTTAAAAGGAGAGAATGTGACTTCTCTATATGTGGAGAGGTGTATATGTTTTCATGTGTGAAATGCCTTGAAACACATGTGCCTGTATGTGAATTTATGGCATTAATCACGTGTGAAATAAATGTGGGTTTTTTTTCCACATAAAACCCATGGGGTTGTGAAATTAAGGTTTTCACCTGTGATGCATTTCACAACTGAAACATCTGCCATGGTCATTTTTATCAGTGGTGACACAGATAACTGTGCAGAAAATGACTCATTTCTCCATTTAGATTTTATTACTGTAATTTCTGCGCGCCTTTACCCACATTTACCAAATGTTACATAGCCTGCAGGCTAAGTGTTGAAAATGTGAAAATGACTGGACACAATTCCTGAATTCCTTGTTCCTTAAAAGATGCACTCTTGTTCAGTTTGTCTGCTGTGTAATTGAAAATATACCATAAAGCCCACCAGAAAAGATTCAAGAAGTTTAAACAATAAAAGTCCAACGGTATTTGATTTCCAGGATTCAGATCAGGGGCAATCTTTTGTAACTTAATTTCTAAATGTTCAAAAATGTCTAAGGGCCACCTTCCCAAATAAATGACAAAAACAGAACATGACCTACACTGTGCTTTTGGCTCGGCATCACTGCCTGCCATTATGAATGCAATTTATTGTAGTCAGCGTCATGTTTCCTCACCACATGCTTTGGAGCTTTTACTTCCGAATCGTTGCCCCCAGATGAAAGACGCAGATGAAATCGTATTTCACATACATGTATTGTTAAATTGCAAAGAATAAAATATATTTTCACATTCTGGACAAACATATACTGCTTCCATTATTATTATTAACTACTATAAATTGATACACCCATATCTTTTTTCTAAAAATGATAACCCCCCCCTCTTCTCCCCCTTTCTTTCCCAACTTGGCTGATGAAATAATAAATTGGCTGCCATATGGCAAGACTGCTATTCCAAGAGTAGAGCTTTACTGCCCAGTGCGGCGTGGGGGTTAGTGGTGATGGTAGAAGGAGTGTGTATGGGTGTGTGGGTGTGTGTGTGTGTGTGTGTGTGTGTGTGTGTGTGTGTGGTGGAGAGGATTTGGGCTCTTTCACTGGCCTGCTCCTGGCTGGGCTAATTTCTCTAATTTGCAGACAGTCTGGGCTCAGGCTCAAGGCTCAGAGGCTAAAGGCCTGGCACTCCGGGATAGCAGGCTAGCCAACTCATCTCACTCCTGGACACACACATCATATCCAGGACATCAGTTCAAGACACCCTTTTTTTCTAAGGAGGGAAACCTCTCTCTCTCTCTCTCGAGGTAAAGGGAACTAGGCGTTAGCACGAAGAAGGAGGGAGGGAGGGAGGGAGGGAGGGAGGGAGGGAGGGAGGGAGGGAGGGAGGGAGGGAGGGAGGAGGATAATGGCACCGGACAAGACGAAAAGGATAAGTGGAGGAAAGACCTGAGGTCAGCTTTGTTGAAGCTGTCTGAGACAGAGAAAATCAGACAAAGTGATGTGACCTGATACGTGAAAATACCAAGCTGATGGTACCTGGGAGTTTTGTATGAGTGTGCTTTAAATACGCACCTGTTGTCAAAGTCTGTACTGCTCTGGTGTCAGTAACAGTGCAGAGAAAGTTGCCACCTGCTCTACCAAATTGATTTTTACAAGTGAGTGAAATTTAACTGGTGTGAATGTTTTAAAATGACTGTGACTGTTACATTGAAGTAAAAACAGCGAAGTACGGCATTACACTAAAAGTATGAGAAGTAGGACACTAAAGGTCGACTCAGTGATCCAACAAGAGCGAATTAAACGTACTATGACTGCTCATGCACTTTGCATTCAAATTAGGTACAAAGCAATACAATAAATTAGGTTATTTCCATTTATATTCATTATACATTTTGAACATTTCATCTATCATTTTCTGTTTCTATGGTGACAGCCAAACCACTTACAATACTATAGAGTCCAATGAACCTAAATACATAAATGTACATGATATATCATGCGAAAGTATTGAATCACTAGCAAAGCACAGCAAAGAAGTAATGGTCATTTTAGGACGCCATGCATCTGTCCCTCTATGCTACAAGAAAACAAATAGGGCAATTAGGAGTATAAAGTAAATAATCCTATTGTTAACCCATCAGTAAGCACTGATTCCACCATCCCAAGCCCCATTACACATGTAACCCAACCAATGGGCAACAAAACCCATGAAAGGTAAACAGAATTTGACATGAAGGAAATGATTAGGAAAGCTTAAATGCCCTATTTTATTTTATTTTTGGCATTAAAATCGTCAACTATATCTATTTATTTAATTAATTATAGAGTTTAGATGGGGGAAAAAAAAGGCATATGGTGTTATAACATTTTTTTTATACACACGCACACACAAAACACTGCGTTCATTAACCAAAACATCAGAAAAAAACAAAAGGCTATAGTCAGTTCATTTTGTCTCATATTTCACTTTATAATCACGGCATCTATATTCATTTATTTTGCCAAACACATGCACATTAGAAATGAGAAAATTGTAATGTGAATGTGAAGAAGAAGAAGAAGAAAATGCTAAAAAAAAAAAAAATCTCTTATCATCCCCCAGATCCCCCATTTGGGTTGGGTAGTAATGACCATGTAATTATGTAATCAACAAAAAATAAGTAGGCTATTATAATTAGCCCGGATTACATTTGACAAAAATGTTTAATTTGATTATATTTACAATGTCAAGGATCACTTGAGTGCATTTTTAATTACCTCTTTAAAATATGGCAATTTCTAAGTTATGATTTATTTTTTTTTGCCATGATAACTGAGGCTCTATCAAAACTCAACTGAGATGTTTAAAGAGAAAAAAAACAACAATATTTGTCGAAATTTGTGGCTGCTTCCATATTTTCTTGGCATACGTTGCAATATTTTCAGTGTTTTCGTGATTTCGAAGCAATCCGAAGGCATTCAGAAAACATTTGCATTCCGTCCCTGATTACATTTTGAAGTATTCTCTGCCCACCAATAAGGGAACTCAAGGTGATACGCATCACAGTAAGAATGAAAGTGAGAACAATCCGGTCACGAAGAACTATGACAGCTGACTTTGTTTCCAGCTGCTTTGCCATGAGTCAGAATTTGGGTATTTTGTAGCGGAAACATACCACACAATATATATGTAAGTTGTGGATAGGTGATGGTGTTGTGTTTACATCGCTTGCTCACTCTATCTTTCTTCGATTCTGGGTGCCCCCAATCCTTCTTATTCTATTGGTTTTCCCCTCCCTTGGTGTTTTTCCAGATCCGCCGTGGTAAACAGTAAACAGCTGAGCAGCAGATCCTGAGACACAAAAAGAGGATTATTTGACTGTTAATGCATTATTACTGTGCGGTTGTTGTTCCTAGCAACAACCACATCCACGTTACCAGGAAGTAGATGGCCTATAGGAAGTAACCAGAGAAACATCACTTTTTAGGAGGGGGGTTGTTGTTTGCTGAGCCTGGCCAGCTTAGTTTTCCAGCAGATCCCTTTAACCAGGAGGATTATCACCGCTGGTTGAACCTTAAATATGTAAGATTACATTATTGCATTTCATCACTAACATGCACAGGCAATTGTTTTCCTGGAAGCATCTTTGCTTTGTGAGGCTTTTTTTTTTCTTAATGGGTAGAGGTCTCTGGTGGTTGATGGTGGGTGAGTGGGAAATCCCAAAGCCGGAGTTTGTCCCTGGGTTGCTTCGTTTTTCAGAAATCATTTGACATCACGTTTCTTTAAACTTTCCAGAGGAAGGATATTTTTGATCTATTGTTTGCGTCATGGATTCAATTCTTATCGGATGGGAGGACAAAATCTTGTCAAAAGGGGGTCCGTGGTCTTTTTTGCGTCAGTTTGGGATGTGAGCAAACACTGCACTAACAGATAGATAGGATGCACCTCCCTCTGCCTTACTAAAGAAAACATGCTTTATTTCCACTCATCATAAAGTGCAGTTTGACTCGGCAAACATCCGCCTTTGTCCAAATAAGTCAGAACTTGTTTGACCCGTTTTAAACTGTTTCGGGGATACCGTTACTTCCCTGGAAGAGGCCTTTGTGTGGCATAGACAATTAAATGACAGATTAGAACTGCTTTAAAGCTTATGGACGCAATCATGTTCGCATATGGGGAAAAAAAAAAAAATCCTATATGGTATCTATAGGTCAAAGGGGTCAACATGCATAATCCAGGTATGATTTGAAACACAACAGCATATTTTTCAATCTTTATGAATAATCTTCAATCCATACCAGTAGACCACTCTATGGGTCCTAAGATGTGTCGTCAAATGATTGTTACCATTAGAGGTTAAAAAAAAAATCCTCCTTTTCTCCATCTGTCTGAATATTGGTGTAATGTGTTGGGTATTGTTTTCTTCCACCGGATTCCTTCACTTCCTCATTTTTATTCTTTTTGTTTGATCGCTGTTAAATTCTGTGGAGCTACGCCAGATTCTTTGGAGAAAAAAAGGAAGAAAAAAGAACAATGGGCTGTTTTGATTTGGCAATTTGGCAGTCACACTCTGCAGGTACTACCAGGTAAACCAGTGTGTGGTTTACACCCGGCAAAGCTAGAGAGATAAAGAAATAGACATTTAATAGACTTTAACACTTCCTGAATCACGTGGTATAATGTGAAAACTCCAACAATGTATTAACATAGTTTTATTTTCATGGTAAAGCCCAGGCAAATAAAGACAAGACATTGAGTTTTGTGGCCTTGAAACAGCCTTGTCTTCGCCTGTATGTTTATAAGGGAAACATATTGCCGACTAATTACGTTTTCGCTCCACACAATGAGGAAATGTAATCAGTTCATGTATGTTGCAAGTTGCAAAAGTAACGACACAGAACATGTTGACTGAGAATGTATTTCTTTTGTTTTCCGAGACATCTAACTGAAAAAAACAACGTCTCCCTAACCTTAACCAAAGTGCTTAGATAAGTGTTACCTAAACCTAACCACAGACAGGAGTCCTGCACATTGTACGCCGCCATCCACCCCAACCACCTCCTTTGCTTGAAATGACTTGAAGACTTCATCTTATTTCAGCTTTCTTAAACTGACTGCCACAATGTTGACTCTGTGGTACAGTGATGAAGGGATGCAAGGTACAGATACAGCATGAGTATTAGCTAATAACCAATGCATCCTTCGGTTGCTGACACACTGCACTGCAAAATGAGTTGCTGGCATGGATTTATTGCTCTGCCTTAATGCAAAACACGTTTGCAGTGACTCAAAGTTGTGATGGCAACTGACACTGCAAAAGCATAATCTATTTACTTGTGCATGACACACACACACACACACAGTCTGTATATACGGTCGTTAACTGCAAAGTGCAGAGCGCGGTGTCTTCAAATTATCAATTGATTTTTAAAATTGGACCCTTCTTCATCCTTTTGCATGTCAGTTCATCCTTATGACGTTCACACGTAGTGAGAGCGAACACTTTCTCACCAGCATCTGACACAATAAGCCAGCGTTTCTCAGAGGCGGACTGTGACGGGCTAATATAAGCCATCTCATTTTCACACCTCCTCTGGGTTGCATGCCATCACAAAAGAGGAAGGAAGGAGACGGATGAGCCAGAGGCCTCAACAAACAACGTCCTTATCTGCAACATCATCACCGGCCAGTTTACCATGTAGCTTTATGCTAATTTTAAGCCATATCAGAGGTCCCCGGGGACTTTTCAACACTTCTAATATAATCTGAGGGCGGAATAAGTCAGATTTTTCAAGATGTGCTTAGTCACCCATATTACGTGAAGCAATTAGCGAAAACATGTTTCTCATGCTAATGGTAGTCTTTTAAAAAACTTGATCTGTGCTCAGTGTCACCAATCACAAACATTTGCAGCTTCTTTTTTTTCTCAGTATGACGTTCATCTTGCTGTTACCGACAACACTTGTTCTGTGGTACACACTCTGTGGGAAAGTCTCTTCTCCTTTCTTAGAAAACACAACGAGCCTTTTAACACTTGCCTTTTTTGCACACATCAAGAGAAGTCTTCAAAAAAGGCTTAATCAGAGCAAATGTGAGATGCATCTGTAAGTTGACGCTGTGATTCTCTCAGTTAAGACATGTGAATGTTCACACTTTGGTGCTAGCGGAAGGGGAACATACGGATGGTGTGGCACGGCACCAGTTGGGGATATTTACATACTATTTGCAACAGTTACTTCTCTCAGAAAACAAATTTATGTAGCAGACTCCAATCGTGCTTTACGTGATTTGGTTGCACTGATTTTTGTAGCGTAGCTCTACATTCACATGGTCATCCCTCTATGAGTTTAGATTAGTTTGCAATCTCTTGTCATGTTCCTCAAAAATGTGTCTTTAGTCACACACAAATGTTGCAACACAGTGCAAACAAACAGATGTGGTGCACTTCATGCATTGCTTGACATTCAGCGTGGCACATGCATGTACGGGCTGCCAGCACACGTGGCATTATCCTCGTCCTACCGTAATGAGGGCCCATTCTCTGATTCATCACACAGCCTGTTTAACCTGCAGGACTTTGGATCTCCCGTTACATAACAACACCTGACAGTTCCGAAACAAAACGCGAGATGTGATGTATCAGACGAGCCTACCAGCATGAAACAACTTATTTTTTGCTGTTTGAAACACGCAAGAAAGACAACTGCAGCAGTGATGGAAGAAGTACTCAGTTCCTTCACTTACTGTGAGTCAAAGTACCGATATCATGTAAAAATACTCAATTTCACTAGCGAGGACCACACCGTCAACAAGATACATATAACGATTTATTGCCAATAATGACAGTGATGTGAAATGCTTGGAGATTCCTGTTGTATGCTTGCGTTGTGGGGAAGCTTCATTAGGGAATCCACCGTAGCACCCGGGCACGACGGACCCCTCAGGAACCTCAGGACCCCTTTACATACAGACCAAAGGGTCACAAGACAAATCTGAGATGATTATTAGTTTCCACAAGTATGTATTCATTTTTTTAAAGTTAAAGTTAGAGTTAAACCTCTTCAGGCCTCAAAGATGTATCTAAATGAGACCATGTGAGAAGTTCAGAGGGGGAATCACTCTTAGGTGGAACTGCTAACAACTCTGACAAGACAATGCTCTTTTGTAAAGGGTGACAACCCAAAGCGGTTGGCTGGTTTCTTCCTTATTGTATTTGATATACAGTATATATATTTATTTGTTTTTAATGTAAAATACATGTAGAGTAAAAATGAAATATAGTGAAGCATAAAATGGAATCTATATCTGCTGCAAGGGACAAAACCCCAGAAATGGGTACCAACAGATATGGTTCATTAGCCAGTGCATGGTGGCGAATTCGTGAATGTTTCCATGATCTTTTCATGCTGCTAAATTATTAGAGGGTTTTTATCTCGATCCCCTCCTTTCTGAACTAATGACAAACCTAAAACAACCTAAAACGCTAAACTGTGAAAGGTTCTGTGCTTGCTGAGATTTAAAATCTTCGATTTGGAAGTATGAGATTTGGTTATCTTGATTAGTTATTTTAGTATATTGAGTTATTTACTGGTTCGTGGTATAACAATGAAGTCAAGTCAAATCAATTTGGTTTATATAGCCCAAAGTCAAAAATGCCTCATATACACCAATGCCTCAGGGGGCTTTGGTGTATTTTAAATTGATCATGAATGTCTTTTATGCCTCGATTAGTCAGGAAATCTTAAAATTGAGAACTTTACTGGTAAAACAAGCGGAAGCTACTAGTATTAAGTAATTTTCAACTTAAAATTGAATTTAATTTTCAACTTCTCCTAAAATTCAGGGTTTATTTAATGTATTTTATATTTTATATGTCTATATATTTATATCACATGAGCTCCAACAATCATAGAGTGACATTTGGGGTATTGGAAGACTTGAAAGATAGTTTGATAGAGACAACAAGGATGAGAGAAGGGTGATGGTGATGATGGATAAGAAAAGTCTGCACGCTTTTGGCTTGTGGTCAACAGGTGGGCCCCCATACCCCCCACCCCCCACACACACATGCACACACACACAATCTCACAGACCACCGGCTAAAGAGAAGGACTTTACCCAAGATCTGTCTGGCAGACAGAGTGGGGGGATTTCAGCACCAAATCCAGCAGATCAATAAAAATGTCTGCTAATTAGGCTTTCCAGAAAATGAGGGTGGGGTGGGGGGTGGGATGAGAGTGAGACAGGAAAGGAGGAGGAGGAGAAGAAGAAAGAAAAGAAAAACATCAGAGCAGCCAGTGCTGATTCAGAAGTCTGGACAGATAAGGAAAATCCCCAGACAGGCATGCCTGCTGTGGAAATCAGGTGAAGCACACTAGGTGACACCCCACCTCGCTCTTCAGGTCAATCCAATGTCCCCCCCCTCCCTACCTCCCTCCCTCCATCACTCTCTTCCCCAGTCAGAGGCCACCTCCCAGGCTACAGTGATCAGTTTCTCTGACCCCAATCCTTCCTCCTCCTCTTCCTGCTTCCACCTTTTCTTTGCCCTCCTCCTTTTCTCTGCCCCTCCTCCTCCCTTCCTCTGGACATTGCCACTTTGACCTAAATCTCCTCATTTAATCTGCTTCTTCTTCTTCTTCTTCTTCTTCTTCTCGTCTTTTGGATAACAATCAACCCCCTAATTGTCTTAATCTCACTGGTCTTTTATTGTCCCCGGCCCATCATGCGTATTGCAGAACAAAAACATTAACCACAGATCAATACTTGGCATCAGGCCGCAACTCCCCCCATGGTCGTTATCGATTTTTACTAATTTAAGGACGGGGGGGGGGGGGGGGCGCCCGG
>JBBPCS010000037.1:8970010-9029708 GCA_037974645.1 Hollardia meadi | reverse complement strand
CGCCCCCCCCAGGACGCAGAGGAGGCTGCAGGAGAAGGATTTGCAGACAATGACTCTTGGCCACAGGGGCAAAGCGGTTGAATGAAGCTGGGAAAGACAAAGCCAGTAATAAGCTGGACATACGAGAGACGGAGCGAGAGAGGGGTTTAAGATCATGCAGCAAAAAGGCTGTGATTTGACACTCTTCTCCCAGGAGTGTCCCAGAGGATTGGGCAGGCTTTTGCTGCTTCATTTGATTCGTTCACCCCTTCGTCACCTCGTGAGCTCACTTTTCCTCCTCTCTGTACGCGCACATTCGCACACACTACGTTTTCTCTGGAGAAACACAAGCGTTTACTTACAAAGGCCTCACTGTCTCACAGCTGCTCAGGTTCCCATCCCGTTCTCTGTTTGTTTACTTCACTCCCTCCATAATGCAGGGATTAATTTCTCAAAGCCGATTTGAGCTGCGGCACGCTTCGTCAAAAGAGCGGAGAGCAGAACTTTTGTGCTGGGGGAAGTTTCCCCTTCACACTAGCTTAGAGGTGGACCGCTCTCCCCTTTATGCCGCTTGCTTTAATCTTCAAATGGAGCAGAGGGAGCAGGAGGATAGAGGGAGGACAAGAAGTGAAGAGGGCTCTTAACACACAGCTGGGAATCAATGTCTTCGTAGAGGTGTTGTCTGCTTTCTCATGTGCCTCTTTGAATCCTTTTGGCTCTTCAGCTACCTCTGGCATTTCTTCCTCTTGCATTCCTGGACACGTTTTTTGTCTTTTTCAACTGCAAAAGTTTCTTGCATTGTAAGGTTGTATCTTTTATTGTGAGGGCCTAATCTTATAGTTCTAATGTAGATCAGAATGTCTGGTTTGGGTAAAGAGTTGCATAGTGCTATTCTCATTATCGATTCATCCAACAACTGTTTTTGCAATTACCTAATTGGATTTCTTGGTTTCCAAAATGCTAAAAACCTCTTCAAATGACATTTGTGTTGAATGATAAATGATTTAAACAGCAAAACTGGTTCGGATAAAATTTTCTGTTGTTTGACTAATCAATTTTTTCAACTGATCATTTGAGCTCTGCCACAGATGTTTGACATTTTTCCTTCACCGCTAGAACAACCAACTGATTTTCAAAATTACTGTCAATTAATATTGAGGCAGTTTTTGATTCATTGACTAATTGTTTGAGCACCAGAGGTCTTAGTCTTGCTGTAGTATTCAATATTTCTTTGTGAAATTTGATTCTGCATCATATTTGAGTTTCCTCTAAGTTGTCTGAAGGCCTTAAATATGTCTTGAGTGGGGTCTTTATTTTAAAAAAAGGATGGATTTCCAGTGCAACAATCTATATTTTTGCCAGTTCGAAACTCGATTTGCTTTAATCTCTTGGAAGAATCCCTGGCCGTCTCCCTGTCCCCGTCTCATTTACAGTGAATAAACAGGCAAATCTGATTGAAGATTTACCCTCAGACTGTGAGAAGCCTGTTAACATACCAAGCAGCACAAAACCCCCCTCGCTGCTGAGGAGCGTAACTCTGGGATATGATGTTTGCATACAAAGACATCACGTTCAAATGAATAGCATTCATTACAATGTAGCGCCAGGGAATAGGAGGCAGAAAGCAGTTGATTAGGCCTGCTATTTGGTTCATTTAGCCTGTGTGCAGCTGCTAAGATGGCTAATGACCCAGAACAGGCAGGCAGGAGTCAAGTGTCAAGGCCAATAGGATTTCATAATTTATATTATGTAGATAGGCAATATATTTTTTTAAAGCTAAATTTTGTATTTCATTTTATATTTGATGTCCCAAATACATTCTCGGTTGTCAGGTTGTAGCATTGCAATTACTACATTGCATAAAAACATTTTCTTTCCAGCCACCAGTTACATTCTGGGTGCTTAAGTTTTAGACAGAATCCTAATGAGCCTGACATGTAAATAAGCTTTTTTTGTGTGTGTTTCCATCACATTCCATCTTTAATTCAAGCGAGAAATCTACAAAAATCCTCACATAATGAACGATCCAAATCCAGTTTCACTGCAGCGGGAGTTCAGATGCTGGGGTCTGCTAAGCAGCATCTGACAGAGGTGATGTTTGATTGTGTGGGAGGTTTAGAAGGCTGCAGCCAGCGATGGCTCAGATAAAACTCATTAAGTCTCAAACTCCAATCCTCAACTCCAATAAGACTGTAATATAGAAAGTATGGATTGCTTCTGCAACTGTGTATGGGATAAATAAAAATATCTCATTCTCAAATGTATGCCCATGAACTGTCCACACACATGCAGTACATTGACAGTATTATGCACACGCACTGACCCATGCGAGCAGGCACAGAAGCACGCACCAGCTTCACCACTCACTTCTACCCACCCACACAGTTGCCCACAGCAATCCCACGCAGAGTTAATTTGCATTCCCAATAACTTCCCATACGCTCGGTGCTATTCTAAAGGTGGGTGTTGTGTAATAAAGCAGTAAGTAATATGTTCTCAGTCCCGGAGAGAGAGAGACTTAATAAGTTCACAATGGTAGAAGAGAGGGAGAGAGAAAACCTTCTGGAGTAGGATAAGTGAGGCAACCAAAAGTTGGGTTCTGTTGGAAGTGGAGACAGGATATTAACCTCGTAGCACATAGATGAGTACAAGAGGCCCTGGTAGCCCTGAGGTTGTAGGAATGAGTGAGCTCTAAAGGCCGTTGGTTTGTTTTTTGACCGAAGTAAAGTTAAAGAATTGACTGATAATTATTTATAACCCGTCACCTTAAACTGTTCAGCTGCTCTGATGCTGTTGCTTCTCTGTTTCCTTATGCAACACGCTGAAACCCGCTGAAAGTTTTTATGAGGACTTCTTTCTACCAAAGGGATAATTTCTGTGAAAGGTCTTTAGATCGCAGTTAGGTCTATAGTCAAGTGTGGAGACTTTTTCTGTGAAGAGATTATACTGTTAAATGCTTTGAGCGCCACAAATTAATTTCTGTTCTCTTCCACTGTATTGCGTGCAGGCACAAATCTGAAACCTGGTCAAATTCAAGGTGCCCTGCAGCGTCTACAGGTGCTTTTCATTGTGCTAATGTGTCCCCTCGTTTCCCCTCACTGGCGAGATGAGAGAGAGATGTGAGGAAGAGATGCAAAGACGGAGGAGCTGAAGTTGCCAAATGAGAAATCCTCGGGTCCGTAGCGTCAGTCTTTAAGCTCGTCAGTTACCTGACGTGCTGCACAGCCGTGTCACCTGTCAAACTGACACACAAACTGTCCACAAAACCCCTTATTTAAGATATCTTTTAAAATGTTACAGTACGATAGTGAACTAGCGTAATCTAAAGTGTTAAAATGAGGCTATAACACATTGCATTGTCATATATTGAATCTCATAACTCATCTAATTTCCTGAAGGAGCTGAGACTGTACTGAAACACAAAAGAAGGGAAAATCCATCTGGCTTATGAAGACAATACAGGAGTATATTTTAGGTTTAACGGTTCAGTAATTTTTATTTCATGAATAAATGAACAGCTGCAGTTAATGCTGTCATTACTGCTCCACAGGTAGTTTGGATCTGTTGTAACAGCCTGAATGTTTTTCTCCCGTCAGATCAGCTGGGTACACCTGTTTTTCCTGGCTCTCGGCTCCTCCAGAAACCTCCTCTTTCCTCATCTCCTTAAGGTAGGCTATTGAAAGATCCTTGATGATGGTGAAGGGGAAACGATTTCCGGGTCACGGGAGGAGAGAGGACGCAAGGTAGCATAATTTAGCATGATGAAAAGCACCCTTCTCTAGTGTATGACAAAAGATGACACATTACACGCTGCAGCACTGGTTGCAATTCTATACATTTGCTGTCTTGAAAAGTGGGCGCTGTCTCCTCTCCCCTCCATCCATCCTGGGCATTTTTAGCTCGTTACTGAGGGCTATTGCTTGTTCATTAGGGGTGACGATTTCAATTCTAAATCGAAAATCGATCAAGGCTTTCAATCGATAATTAAAATCAAAACATTTCATTTTAGTGATCATTTGTTCTGTGTGCACGAAGACGCTAAACTGACTGGTGCCGGAGGTTACGCCAAGATGTTGGGTTTATTTTCATTTTCAGAGATCCTTTATCGATTTGTTCGGGGAGAGGGTTTGCTGGAGAAAAAAAATTTACTCGGAACAGAACTTCGTAACAAATGGAGTTTCTATCTTTTGTTCTTTATTGTTGAATCCCTGACGGGGTGGCATTTTTTGTTTAACTCTGGGATCTTTTGCCTATCCCTATATCTGCAAAAAGCCACCAGGATAAAGTCAAGCCGTTTCTTTTTAAAGAAGAACTTGAAAATGTAAATGACAGTTGTCAGGGCATAAAACCAATGATCTGTTTATCTTATCCAGCTGTGATAGTCTACCAATGATTTGGAGAATCATGACACACCGTGTCAAAACAATACAACACAGATACAGTCAAAATTGAGTCTTATTTTGCCACTCGTATTTACTGTATATGTTAGCTTTATATGCCCGCTCCAGATCCCTACATCTCGTGGGAGTGTGTTGCTGAGGCAGAGACAGGTCTCGAACAAAGTTAACTTTCTCCTGATTTCGCCTTTATCTTTGTAACTGTCATTCACATCTTAATAGTCATGTTTGTAAACTAGTGTCAAATTAAGAATTTAAAATTAGAAACTTAAAAGTCAAATTATTATACCCTACCTTTTAAGTGTGATGTTATATGTGGTAGGTAAACCTATATATGGGTAGTTCCTAGCCCATTATATCTCCATAAGTGTATATATCATCCAATAAGTAACAGGAAATGCCAAAAATATCTGAGGTAGCTTAGAAATGACAAATTTTATTTGTTCGTATAACTGTTGGATACTTTTAAACTCTCAAATATCGGTTAGTCGGTCTATATTGTGTCGATTTAAATTTTACATTCAATCCCTAAATAGAAGACAAGGAACAAACATTTCCCTGTATTGGAGATTTTTTAATAACACGTTTCAATATTGCAACAGCCATCAGATTTTCTTCTAACAAGTAAAAATCTAACGAAAAAAAAAAGAAACTTTTTTTTTCCCCCAGTTTTATATTCCAAACACCAGTTTCTTGGCTATGTCCCTAAAATTCAAACAAAACTCTTACACAGTGAGCAGATATTATATTCAACACATTGTTCTTCAAACAAATTATAAAAATAGATTTAGCATTTTCAAATACATATTTACAGTATTAAACATATATCATAATGGTCACAGTAACGGAGCGGAAACTAATTTCAGTCATCGTGGGGACAAGGTCCAGTTTGTGTGTTAGCAACTGTATGTGTGTGTCATTGTAGTATTGTGTGTGTGTGTGTGTGTGTCAAAGGAACTGTCAGTGTTTTTCAGATAGGTCAACATGTGCGTGGTAGCATCTATAAGGACATACGAGTTTATTTCATTTGACAAAAACGGTTACAGAGAAAAAATGAGAGTATGAGGAGAAAGAACGAAAAAGTCATTTTGTACCAATACAAACCAGTTACAATATTCCAGTCAAAAATGTGTGTACCTTCTATGGTGAAATTGTATGATGATCAAATAATGCCCCCGACAAAATTCCTCCTTCAATTCTCCTGTATTGACATGGGACAGGAAAGGCAAGGGGCAGATCACTGTACAGAGAGAGTTGTGGGAGTTATCGGGGGGGGGGGGGGAAAGTGCAACCACATAGTATGGCAGAGCAGGATATCAACAGCAACATAAAATTAAACATGATAATCAAATGGCTACAAAGAAAAAAAAAAGTCTGCATGACATTCCTTAATACTGTATTCATACTGCAACACACACACACTAATGTATACAGCAAATCCAATGATAAAGGACATAAGATTAACATCAAATCCAGTGCTCGAGAATACACAGATACTGTGTACCGACAGTAAAACTCCTCCAGTGGTCCTCTCACTTCCTGTGTACAACCAACTCATCTGTTCAGGTAGAAACTCAGTCATATAATAAAAAAACAAAACAAGAGGAGACAACTGCTTTACTTAACTTACTTTTTTTTTTTTTTAAATACTAGTTGAATAAATAAACCTTACAAACCGCTTTTTCTGGAGAGATTTGTGTTAGTCTTTAAACATAAATATGGATAAATATCTGCCTCAGGCCATCTTCCAGAGTTGGCTCCTGCTCTATACAGAGTTATTAAACATGGTAGTGAGGGAGACTTTGGAGAGGAGGGTTATCTTACCGAGATGACGTCCAGCAGGTTCAAAAGTGAAAGTCAGATGTTTTAAATTGACAGAAAATGACACAAAGCATACAGGAGAAGAGAAAGGCAAAGGAAATAAAGAAAACAGAATTGAGAGTAGCGAAACAGACGGCAACATACAAACAAATTAATGAAGGAAAAAACACGTTTTCAACCATTTACTTTATGTTTGGATCCTGCGGCTTTTGTCTAACCATCAGTGGCCCCGAAGGGGGAAAAAAAAAATAGGCTGATGTTCCTGCAAGTATCTTCACCCATAGCTTACTGCAGCTCTGTTCATCCTGTTGGCACACTTTATATGCTATATATAGGGTTATACTGTATGCTTTTGAGGCCTCATACAACTCTTCCAATCTGACTCACTGAACCCTTGACATGGGACAGCACAGTCTTCTCAAGCTGCTGCTCTGAAGCTTACACTGCAGCAATGTTTAATCTTCAGAAATGTTCCTTAACCTTCTGATATGAGATCAGCTCTGACGTACGATGATATGATAATATTGGTAAATCCGTTCCCGTTTGACGTGAAATCAGCTGTGCCAGTTCGGAGGAGAGAGGAATTTGATCCAAGGCCAGTAAAACTGTTCCTGGCTTTAAAGTTATATTGTTTTCAGTGAAGCAATGTCGTGGTAAAGGGAAATTCCACCAAAATTGTAAATGTTTCTTTGAGCGCTAGTCCATAACTGGTGTGTTTGCTGTGTAGTACATGTATCCATGTACACTCCCGCAGCTCAGGGTTCAGCTTCAGACAGAACCTGTCGCGCTGTAGACATTTCATTTGTCTTTACGCACTGATCCAGACCCAGTCGGATGGGGCTGACAGTTATTGAAGTGCAGATAAAGGTCACAAACAATATCACGTGACATTACTTACTCTGCTTTCCCCCCATCGCAACAGGCACAGCGCTCGTCTCTGAGGGGATTCGTAGAAAAAAGGAAGTAAGGAATCGAGAGAGGCATGAGGAAGTGTGAGAGTAGATAGGAGTGCAGTAAGCGGAAAGATCTGCTCATCTTTCCTTCAGTTTGGTAAAGCTCTCTCTCGCCTCTTCTCCACCCCATCATCCATCTGCACATATGTGTGGGTCTGCAGCAGCAGTGTGAGACTAGGTGTGTTCACCGTTTGTCAGACCTGCACACCGCGGCCGTGCATTTGGATGACCTGGGCTCGGAGGGTCTGGATGGCAGCCAGGATCAGCTTCTGGTGCTCAAGGGACGTGATGCCAAGGCTCAATACATCTCTGTGGACACAGAGATCAAAAGATTTACCAAGATTAGTACCAAAAAAAAAGGAGAAATTTACTGGACTGTGTGTCTTAAGCTGGGGTGATCAACTCCATGACCACAGAGAAAAATATGTTTATAAAGTCACACTTCCTGTTTTAGAGTTGAGTTTCAAATCTTAACTGTTTATCTACAACATCAGATATTCCTGACTAATTAAACAACACTCAAAGAAAAAGTTACTTTATTTTTAATAACAGGTCATCACTTAAAAACTCCTCATCAGGACAGTGTGGGTGTGCTTTGACCGAATTCGTCATACCTGGGTTCAAATGCGGCTAAATCCTGACTAGTGCCCCTCACTTTTGACATTTTTTTCCCCAAATAAATTCGTATTTTAGTCCAGAAATTGTCACATATAATACACCACAAATCAAGAAATAGAACAACATTGATGCCACGTATTGTGCACATAGTTTCTCTATGTAGAAAATAGTTTTGGCTGTAGTAGCTCCTTGGAAAACAGTAAAACAATTTAGAGACGTTCTTATGGCACGTTATCTAAATTTAGCTTTGCTCCGATCCTATATGTATCAAAGGCTCCAACAAATTATTATTTTCATTATCGATTTATTTAGTCCAACTGATGTCCCTCTTAACACTCTAAAACCTATATTCAGTTTATTTCATTAAAACAAAATCAGCAAGTCCTCACAATTGAGAATCTATATGCAGAAAATGTATGCTTAGAAAATGACAATCGTTTATCAGAGTAGCTTATTATTTTCCTGTCAATGACCTACAGTCAGGTCCATAAGTATTTGGACAGAGACACAGTTTTTGAAATGAAGCAATCAAGATGTGATTGAAGTGCAGTCTTTCAGCTTTAATTCAAGGGGTTTAACAGAAATATTGCATCAACCTTTTTGGAATTACAGCCATTTGCATAGTCCCCCATTTTCAGAGGCTCAAAAGTAATTGGACAAACTAACATAATTATAAATATAAGGATTGTTTTTAATATTTGTAATGCAAATCCTCTGTATTTACATTCATGAAGATGTCTCTTGATTGTAGACTTGCCAGTGGATTCCTTCTTTTTAAGAATGTACTAAATTGTTGATTTGGCCACTTCTAATGTTTTTGCCATCTCTCTGATAATTTTCTTTTGTTTTTTGAGCCTAATGATGGCCTCCTTTCCACTTGCATCAACACCTCTTTGAACCTCCTATTGAGAGTTCCACTGAACAGCTACCAAATGCAGGTTCAACACTTGGAATCAACTCCAGACCTTTTACCTTCTTAATTTGTCATGGAACAACAAGGGAATAGGCCACACCTGGCCATGAAACTGCTTGTCAGTCAATTGTCCAATTACTTTTGAGCTTCTGAAAATGGGGGACTATGTGTAAAAATGGCTGTAATTCCTAAAAGGTTAATGCAATATTTCTGTTAAACCCCTTGAATTAAAGCAGAAAGTCTACACTTCAATCACATCTTGATTGCTTCATTTTAAATCCATTGTGCACTGCCACAGAGGCAAAATTACAAAACTTGTGTCACTGTCCCAATACTTATGGACCTGACTGTAATTGTATCAGTTCTGATGTATTTATTTTCTCCACAGCCACCTGTCACTTATAAAAATATTATCTTTAACAGTCAAGAAATTTAAAAAAAACAAACAATTGTCACGAAAAAAGGAGTGGACATTATCGCCCATAAGTCATTTATTTATTCATTCAGTTATGTTTCACGATGTGTCTAAAACAGGAAATAAAAGGTCACTGAATCAGAGTTGTATAAAGCCACTCACTGTACAGTCATTCGTGCCACGGACTCCAAGTAGCAGTATCCTGCGGCAGTGAAGTTGTCCTTGTATCGGCCCATGTCCACTGCGTCCAGCCACTCTCCCACCGAGTTAAAGGCTGGGAAGGAGGGGAGAGGCCTCTCTGCTAGTGTAATGGATGAACTGAGGGTTCTAGAGGACAAGAAATAGGGTTGATTACATGGAGAATTTCATAGAAATTAACATGTACAGCCATCCCCTTACTGAGCCCATATTATACCAGACTGCACCTGCGTGCCAGTGTGGAGGAACCAATGCCATCGGGGGAGCGAATGCTCTTGCTCAGGGCTGAGTGGATCTGGCTGAAGGTGGGCCTCTCTGTCCTCTCCTTCTGCCAGCAGTCCAGCATCAGCTGATGGAGATGTGGAGGGCAGTTAACTGGAGCCGGGAGCCTGAAACCATCCTCAATGGCCTTGATCACCTACAGGATGTGCAGAAGAAGGAAAACCATTATATCAGGTTAGAAAACTTACAATTAGTGCGATTTTTTTAGGTACTTATACTATAATTGGATACATTCCCAAAAGAGTGTGTTTGTGGCTGATGGGGCAAGATGAGGGGGATGAATAAGAACGTAAAAAATGTTTGTCCTAATTAAAAAAAAAGTTGAGTAAGGTATTTAAAACTTTTTCCAGTGTTGTTGCTTAGTTGCCAAGAATAGAAGCCTTTGGACAGTACAGGTCCTAGTTGGATAAATAATAGTAAAAAAATGCCGGTGCTTTCATTTTCTCTTGTGACTAATTACAGCAACTATGGACTGGACCGTCCATTGCATTGTTTTGCTCTTTGGTATCTGAAATTATCTTGAGGCAACATCCTTTAAAGTCACCTTGCGATCCCAGCATCAGCAACAAAACTAGCAAAATTTCACAGAGATATTGCTAACCAAAATAAATATGAGCCGAGTACAAATCTGCAGCAATGTCTTGACTAAAACTACAACAAACATCATGAACCATACAGCAAAAGAGACAACTATTATCGGAAAGAGGAGAAAGACATGCCGGCAAAAACAATACAAAATCTATAACACTTTGTGAATTTAAGGGCACTTATATTTAATGTCTCTTAGTGTCACTTTACAGGATATTATCACAATAGTTGGGCTCCTTTAAGCAGAAAACTGTTGTTGTAGGCCTGTGAACAAAAAAAATCAATCTAGACAGTCTTAAAATAGAAATTACAGAGATGAAACAGACCACACAAGTCAGTATTTTCTTATACCTGACCCACTCTAAAAGATAAGCTACTAAATACAATGATTCATCTCGGCGTACCATTTTTCATCTAGCTCTGTAAAACTACACTGTCTTCAAATAGCCAAGCACAAAAGCATCCCTCCAGACTTCCTCAATGTTCCTCGCTCCTCCATCAAACTAATGTCGTCCCCATTCACCATAACACCAAGTTATTTCCTCTCAATATATCAAGGGACATGTGGTACGTCCCCGTCACTAAGAAACACAATCTCCTGAATGAAGGTAATAAAGTCGGAGTATAATCACAAAAATGGCATCCATCAGTGCCATTATTTCCTAAAACACTCTCTCTCCTCTCTACCTACACACCCACCGCCCCGCTCCGCCATCCTCTCAGCCCCTTAAGCTCCTCTCTCACCAAAGAGCATTCATAAAAAGCTTTTTAGCATTTGACATTTTCCATTTAATCAAAGTCGGTAGTTAAAGGTCACGATGGATCACAGGTGGACAGGCCGACCAACAATTCCGTTATGATATAATGTATCAATTTAAAGCGGATTAATATCCCCAGCACTCTACAAGCCTGACCTTTGCCCTCTCAATTGGAAAGTTTGATAATATGAACTGGCCTGAGAGGAAACTTTCTCCTGCTTTGTGAAAGGGCACCAGAAGAGAAAAAAAGGACTGTAAAAAAGCTAGCTATTCTTGTGCCTGCTGAATAACTCATACATATTAATTTAGGACATTCAAAAATGGAACATGCTAATAATCTGTTGCTTTTTAACTATGCACCTGACTGCATTAAATGTAGGCGTTATTTCACGGTGACTAATTTGAGAGGGCATTAGCATGATTAAGCTTTTGGACTTGATGAATGAGAATAAAAATATCAGCATCTCATACTTTGCAGTGCTCTGCGTGTTGTCTGCTTTCATAAAGGAGAAAAGAATAATCTGCTCTAGTCTCTTTGGCGGACTTGCATCCTGCTTTCAAGTGCACTTTAGAAGCATGACTTCAAAAAGTTGAATAAAAACAACCTTTTTTGAAGGACAAAGAGGTAGGAGTGATGACAGCAAAACAGAACGCCCACCCACGTTGACTCAGAAATTATAGGTTTCTAGTGACAAGCAGCAGGGTCCTATCGACCGGACAATCTCTTCAGCCTTCAAATAGCAAGTGCTTTACATTTCCTGAAAGAATTTTTCCGGAGGGATTTTTTTTTTTTTGAGCAGGATGGCACTTTGGGGACAGGCGGAGGCCACTGGAAGGGGGTCAATGTGTCCTTAAGAGAAAACAGGATTGGTCATGGAGCTGATGCAGACTTAAAAAGGGGGACTTAGGCCCTGCGAAAGCTTTCAGAGGTACTGTGGCTTCTTGGCTTTCTATTAATAAGATCCAAGCTGGGCATGGATACAGAGTTCATTGATAGAGGGAGGTGAAAGTAAAAAGGGGGCAGGGAAAGGAATATAAAGAACATGACTGGAGAGATTAATGGAAAGCACCCTCCTATCTCACACATTCACTTACATCCTGGTTGCCCATATCCCAGTAGGGTCTCTCTCCATAGGACATGACCTCCCACATGACAATGCCGAAGCTCCAGACGTCCGAGGCTGAAGAGAAGCGATGGTACTGGATGGCCTCCGGAGCGGTCCACAGCACCACGCTCTTCCCTCCGTGCTTGCGGCAGAGAAGCAGGACATAGGACGGCGTTAAAGGGTGTGGAGAGCTCACGAAAGTAACACTTTAATATTCTCTTTGAAAAGCTTTTGAACATATTTTCAGAGGATCAAAAGAATCTTTAGAGGAGTGGGCTCACCTTAGGTAGAACCCGAAAAATATCCAGGGAAATAAAGCACCGAAATATTTTTTCTCTGACAACTTAATTATTTGACCTCGACTGAATTAGACATGATGTGTGATTAACCCTTATTTGGTCCAATGCTGATTAGAAATATCCCCCCTCCATGTGTGAACTTCCTACCAACAGGGTTTGTGCCGCTTTGAGGGTCATTAATTAGCTAAATGGAATGTGAAAGAGGGAATCTAAAATATCCAGTACAGCTGACATTTTCACCATGGTTTTCTCTTACCAGTGTGGTGTAGATGGCCTCGATCTTGTCCTCCTGAAGAGGTCTGAAGCCAGATACCTTGCAGCCCAGGTTGGAGTTCACCAGCACCTGAGATTGGGGAAAACAAACTGATTAGGATTGGTTACATTTAGACGGGAAACAGTCTCAGCATGAGAGCTCACCGCCCTGGTGGGCACAGCTCTTATCGTACCGGGGACAATTGATTGTTTACGAGAACAAATGGTTCTGTTCCTCATTTTCTGGAATGTGACCCTTTGCGTTTGCAGTTTGACAGACATGCTGTTTTAGGGAAATGCCACCAGGTGAAACCTTGATGTGACAAAATGATTTCGACAGCATTGTCTCATGTTCAACTTGGTGTATCACTCAAATAAAAACCTTGTCAAAGATGTTCGCAGACGAGGACAAATTTTATTTTGTCACCCACCTGCGAAAACTTGCAATAGCCCGAGACATACATCACCCTCCACACTCGACTCTATCACCTCCTCCCACCTGCTCCCTTACCTTGTGTGCAGCCAGCCGTTTGTGGACGAAGCCCATTTCGGTGAGGTACTTCATCCCTGATGCCACACCAGTCAGCATATCCATCAGCTGCATTACACTAAGCTGGCCCTCGTGTTTCTGAGGTTATAGGAGGCATGAGGAGGGGAAGAAAGGAGATGGAAAATTATTAGGAAAAAAAGGAAAGAACAAAAAATAAAAGGAGAGAATAGAGGAAGGGTTGAGTGGATATAGTAAGTATGTAGTGATCCAAGAAAAAGCAACAAATCTGTGTGCTCACTGAGCAGAATCTCTTTATTTGGAGAATAGAAACAAAGAGGCAATTAATTCATATCATTATAAACCACAGAGCAGGAGGCACAATAAAAGTTTACAGAAGCTTGCAGCATCTTTAAGCCGAAAACACTCCATTTGTGAGGGTAATTATGTTACGTTTTCGTAACTGATAAATGTAAACTGTAAATGATAGTAACATTTTTCCCACAGATTGACTGAAAATATTTCATAAAATATGTTAATTATCATATTGCTGTTATTTTTTATTTTAACTTAAATTCTATTAAATTCTCCACCATATTTTAGGGTTTACTTTCATCTGTTCACCTTTCTTTGGCCTTCATACACACTGGCCCTTTTTCCGTTTCTCTCTCCCTGTGTCTGCTCTGACTTTCTTAGTTTTAAAAAGTCGCTCAAAAAACACAATTCTTGTTTTTGATTTTTTTGCACGCGATTTTATTTTCAAAACAGCAGGCGAGAGACTTGTCAATGACGTAACCCATCGAAACGATCAAAACCAAAGTGGTACCGAATGACATCACAACAACCAGCTGGGGGAAAAAAACTTACCCTAAGGAAGGAATCTAAGGCTCCGTTAGACATGCTCTCCACTATGATCATCATGGTGTTACCTGGAGAATGAAAAAGAGAGCATGACAGTGGAGTATATGAATGTAAGTGAAGTTGGGGTGAAATGGAGAGAATCCAGGAAAATAAAAAAGCGAGAGAGGTAATAGAGACACAGAGAAGGAGGGAATAAAGTGAATCTAGTCCACTTGGCAGCACGGCAGGCATTGTGCAAAGCCATTCCTCACCCAGTGAACTGTGGTGAAGTCGGGAGAACCTGTGAGCTGCCCTGGCTGTCTCAGCAAGTTTAACGACCCTCAAACACTCACACACACAATCTGTGCACAACCGTATACACAGCTCGACACAGTCCAGGTGTACACGTTCATATACACTACACACATGCATGCTCACACACATAGGCCTACACACTGTGCCCGGGCGCAGATGGCAGGGATCCAGCAGTGCTATGAAGTGCACAGAGGAGGAAAATAAGACTGCAGCAGTTGGAGGAGAGTGAAAACAAGGAGAAAGAAGAAGTGGATTATTGGAGGTTAAGACGGCAAGATAAACCTTGAAAAATATGTAAACAACTTGATATAAGAAAGATACATATCTAGTATAATGACGCGATCACTCCCAATTATTGCGGGCGTATTACAAAAATGATAACTTGGCATTGTAATATCCACAACTGATGGTTTGCCAGTATTAGTGAGCTTTAAGGGAGCTATTTGGAATGGTGACCAACAACAAGAGAACTGTGAGTCAGCACAGAGACACTGCCATAATTCCCCAGCCATCATGTAATTAATCCGAGTTGGACAGGGAATGTTGGTGGGTTGCACAGGGCTGGCATGGCAGATACATGTAGAATTCTATCATTTGTGTCATCAACTGCTGAAAACATATTGCAATTTGGAGGAAGTCATAAATTTGCAAATCCTGACAGAAATGCAGAGGAGGAGGAGTGTATTGTATACGTTATCATGTATGCTAATACATACCGGAATGTATAGTGGCTCCATTAAACGTGCAGTTAATGGAGTTTATACTGTGGCCACTGAGATTTCTGGATTAGGATTGACTGGGAAGTGTGGATTAACTTTTAGTAAACAAACAGTTTACTAAAAGTAAAGTGCCAGTAATAAACTGTATGTGAAGACATTAGGTGTTTTCGGACCAAACAGTTCTGGGGACTCTGAGATGAACTAACCAGGAGCTCCCCTGAGAACTAAATGTTCCTCTGTTTGCATTCACAACATCAATAGGAATGCTGAAGTAAAAAACAGAAAGCCGGCGGTTGGTATAGCAACTACACTTCTGCACGACATACAACAACAATTTGAAATCTGTCCGTGTTTTTTAAGGCTACCATTACAAGCTTGTTTGCAGGGCTACAGCCAACATTTTATATGGGGTTTTAAAAATGGTAGTTGACTGGGCTGCTTTGACTCGTTTTCAACCAGTAAATAATAAACTTGCGTCTGGACCAATCACTGTACACTTACATCACTCAAGGTTCTTCTTGTGCTGGGGAGAGTGCCTACTCTGAAGGAGGCCCTAAAAATGTTCCTCAAAACTGAGTTCTCAGAACTATGATTGTTCCCTCATATTGCATGGATACAATGAAACGATATGCTCCTATAAGTATGAAAAGGTTCCTCCAAATTTGCCTATTGATAGGATGATTAGTGAGGAGGCGGGTGCTGTTTGCAGGTGGGAATGAAGGGCAGAGTGAGGATCTGGTCGGGGTAAATAATGTAAAGCAGCCGATTTGTAGTCTAACAGTCAGTGGGGGGATGTGTGTGTGTGTACCGTTTGTGTGCATGGATGTGTGATTTCATGCCAAGTGAGGAGGCAAGCAAGCAGGTGTGTGCGTGTGAGTCAATGATAGTGAAAGAGGAAGTGAGCATATGGGACTGACTTTGTAGGTGTGTGAGGGAGCGTGCACGTGAATTGTGTGCATGTGTTTGTGCACGTCATGGTCTGAGAGATTGGAGTGGATCTCGGAGCCCTGCTGGGTCTCTAGCACCAATTACTGTGCCCTGCACATCTGTTGCCATCCTACTGGGCACAGAGTGTGTTCGGCATCGTGCCCACACACACACACACACACACACACACACACCCCACCCTGAGCATCACTGCAGCAGTGACAAAAACTTCACAAACTCTTTAAAGCTTCTCCCTTCACCTGCCATTCCCATTAACCTCTACCTTATCTTCTCTGTCTCTTGTGTCTCTTTCTTCCGTCTCCTCCCTTCAAGTTTTTTTTTCCACTTCATCTTGTTTTCACTGTAGGACCTCAATTGCTATCTGTCAGCGGTAAATGGGCCTTGATGTAGCTCAGCTACTGCTAGCGTACGCCATCTATCCCGACCACCCTGCTCTCTACTCTTCAACCTTTTCTTTTTTTCTATCCTCCCATCCCGCCCTCGCCGCTGGGAGTGCTGACCCCCTCCATTCGTGTGATATGGAAGTAGTCGGGAGTATTACTCACAGTGCTCTTTCCAATTTTCTGTTCTTCTGTCCATCGCCTTTGCTACTTCTACGGGTTTTCTTCCCGGCTCTCTACATAGTTATGAGAAGTAACAACCCCCTTTGCACATGTAACATTAAAATGGTCAAATTCCAGTTCCCAGTTTTACCCCATTCTGATTTTCTACAGCTTCACTTTCCTTTTCATATTGCTTATTTATTTGGTAATGGTGGTGATGAACCCCCTTCATGATACTGGAGGCGTCAAACTGTCCCATTCCTCCTTTGATCCTTCAATACCCAGGATGTTCCACCCCTCTATGCTTCCTTTTATCCTCATCCGCTCTCCTTTTGCTTATCCATTCTTTTCCCAGTGGTGTCGCCTTCCTCCCACACTGCCTTTTACCTTCTGCTTCATCTCCCTCCCATCTGCCTTACCGGTGGTGATGACGCCCTCCAGCCGGATGATGTTGGAGTGGTCAAACTGTCCCAGGATGCCAGCCTCGCTGAGAAAGGAGCGGCGCTGTTTTTCAGAGCAGCCGGCCCGTAACGTCTTTATGGCCACTGGCAGCTCTCGCTTACTTGGCAGCTTCAGGCAGCCACGACACACCTCCCCGAAGTCCCCTGTAGGGGGAGACGGACAAACAGGGGTCACGATCCCTATTGATTCACTAACACCCAGAGGGAGCGGAGAAAGAAGAGGGCAAAGTCTTGCAGGTCAGACTGATGATATGGACTAATATTTGTGTACAGATGAAAAGAAAGTGGGAAGGAATAAATGGGGGTTAGATGGAGGGGGTAGGGAAGGTTGGAGCAGAATCAGACAGAGAAATACAAACTGGGGAGAGAGATGACGCAAATGAACAGACACTATTGAGAGAGAGGGAGAGACGAAATACAAAGGGATCAAAGAGAGATCAAAGATGGGGTAGGGTGCAGGTGAAACCCTGGAACATCACGTAGAGACATAGCAAATATAACAGCCAGACCAGCACAGCTCGAATTTGGCAAAGATCAGTAAGATCAGATGAGATCAGACTGATTGAACTGGTTTCTTCAAATTGGCAGGTTAAAGGAAAATGTAAAAATGCCCAATGTTGCCTCAAGATTATTGCAACATTGATGGGCCCAACTCTGTTTGCTGCCTTTGCTCATACTATGAAGAAATTTTGGATGGTAGTGAGAAATGGCAACAGGGTTAAAAATTATTTTGCTTCCAATTTTACATTTTCTAAAAAGGAATTTCATCATTTCTACAGTGCCATACACTCCATACTTGTATTTTTCTATATGCAATGTGATGCTCATATCCTACTTACAATGTAACGGGGCACTCCACCAATTTAACACATGCAGATCATTTTACTCGTTACAAGGAGTGCTACTCGGCTACAGCTGTGACACACCTTCTGTGGCTCTGAAGCAGCCTGCGTTATGAACTTAGGATGTGAAGTTTAAAAGACGTTGGCATGTGGTAGGCAGGGAGCATCTAACAAAAGATGTTAATGACTTGCATTCTGGGAAATGTCCAATGTTTCGGGATGTTTTGACCCGTACTAAAACTAAAAGTCAGGATATCTCTGCCTTCGCTGCTTCGAATGCTAATTTGCTTACATACCCCTTTAAAAACAACTTCAGAGAGTAGCAAAGTGCAACAATCCTGCTTTGTTCCCACATCCAGCCATTTACCTGTGTGCACAATTCTCTCTATCTTGATGCTCGAGTTGTCCAGCTCCTTGGCAAAGGCGTGCACAGCCTGCAGCAGGTCCTCGCAGGTCTCTGGATCAATGTAGGTCCTCCGTGTTGGGATCTTAACTGCACACACAAACAAACATACAATACAAGCCTCAGAAATGTCAATTTAGACGTGTACTGTTCAGGCAAGACTTTCTATAGTCTAGAAAATCAACAGGAGAGCAACACATCACTTATGGTCCACATACTTGTCTGCTCAAAGAAACACATAAAAAAGATAAAAGCCTCGAGTCCCAGCAGCAAAATATCCACATGGGGCACAAAATAGATGAAAGGAGCCACTCTCAGATTCAGATACCATTAAAAAGCTGTGTATGAGAAAATAAATACAGATAGCTAGCCAACTAGTATAGAAAGATGTCTGTGGCACTGGTGGTACCTTTCTCTCACACAAAGCAAAACATTTCTCATGTCTGCAGCACTTTATGCTCTATTGAGGCTACTGTCGGTAGAGAAATTGGGATCTGTGCTTCCTTCAACAAAAAAATCCTCTCTGCGTGATTGTGGAATGTTGACCAGAATGTTGTCTCTAGGAAAAAGCCCTTGCTCTTTGTTCCACAGACTGAAATCAATACTTGAGTTTTGCTACTAATGTTTGAGATAGCTGGAACATATTCCGCAATCAGACCCAACTATAACTGTAAGCCTACTGTGCATGTATCAGTTTGACATGTTTAGGCAGTTATCTGTGGAATTAACCAAAAAATAATTCAAAACACTTTGCAAGTAGCATTAGGATGAGTCTAATTCTCTGTTTTTTGTTTGTTTTGACCTTGCAAACTCCACAGGCAGAGAGAAAAACTGAGATCAAACAGTGTGCTCACATCTGACTTTGGGTTTCCTCCACGAGGCTTTAGTCAGATCTCCTTCACTAGGGCCTTTTTGTCTTTGCTTCAAAATGTTATCTCAATAACACATGCACACACAGACATTGTATAATCTTCAGTCAAAGTGGGACAGTACATGGCAGACAATAAAATGCTGAGGCAGAGAAGCCTTAAAGTTCTACAGTACTTGTAGCCGGCCTGCTGCTCTGTAGTCAGTTTTAGTGTTAGGGTACACTGGTTAGGGCATTGCACCTCCCCAAAATAATGACAGTTAAGGTACCTCAGGAAAATAAATCCCCAAAAACAACATTATTCAACGTGTTCCATTCACAATGTGACATTTGATTAATACCCTAGTAAGTATAAAAGTGACATTGTGGACTACACAAGTCGTTAACATACAACAACAGGATTTATTATCAGTTGTAAGAGATTTGTAAGATGTTAAGTCTCATTCCCAGATCATCATATACACACCACATGGGTTGGTGCCTTACCACCAAAGTAACCATGACTTTGGCTAATTATTTTCAAGGACCTTCTGTGACACAACAATTGGAAATTTCAGCTGACATTAAAAATGCCGGCGATATTGCCCCCACGACTGTGTCACAGTATACAACGAAACGAAAGCGCTACCTGCTTCCTCAACGAGCCTCTTGGTTTCTTTATCAACTGCCTATTGGCCAACACGAAACCACTGGCAAATAATCTAGCCAGCAGATAGCCAATAAACATTAAGCAATGGACTGTAGTTCTCAATTAGAAGACCTTTGACCCTCGTTACTTCATGTTAAGGCTAATCTTCCAGGAAAAGGCCTGGTAGTTTTCCCCAAAATACAGGCAGAGGCTCTGAAATGTGATTACAGCTCTGGATCGACCTGAGGGATCCTATACTGGCTGCCTCATAACGGCTTATTGATCCAACACACACACACACACACTTTTGCTTGTGTGTGCACACTCACAGATATGTTTGTGTACACACCCACACAGACACACCACACCAACAAATACAGCCAAAAGTCCAATTATGAAGCAAATGACACCTTTTTTATTTAAAGCCAGGGCTGAGTGAAGGATCGAAGAATCGTTTCTGTCAAATAGGGTTTTTAAACATACTGTTGTAGCTCAAAACTAGCTGTGCGGCACACACACACACACGCACTTAAGAGGGGATGCTCACATGCCTAAAAAAAAATTAACTGTATAGGCTGAAAATGGCTTCAAACGCTCAGACACATATATGACACACACAGACGCACGCTTCATTGGCTCTGTGGCTGATTGGTTTCAGGGTTAACTGTGTCACTGCCACGAGCGATTGAGGGGAAACTGATGCATGTTCACACTCAGCTGCGTACACTCCAGTGGACCACTGAGTGAGCATGCTGAATACTTTCATTCTAAACCAAAGGCCACAAACTCTTTATAACACGCTGGACTATCTTTTCTCCATTCATTTCCCCAGACGTCTTCTCTCCGTCTGTCTCTCTCGCATGCAATCAAACTCTGGATGTTATCTAAAACTGGTCTGTTAATGGACACTGCAGACGAGTCTTTCCCCCATCCCCGCCCTCCATTGCATCTTTCTAGGTCACATACTCGGACATAAAACTAATGTTCTGAGCAGTGTCACTTACGATGAGTCTCTCCGTCTCTGCCAGCTCACCTCTTCGTACTCCATCCCTCTTCCTCCGCTTTATTACTAGCGCACTCATTTATTTACTCATTCTCGCTCTTCGCCTTTCCTGCCATGTTAAGCTTTGGTCGTGGAATGTGTTTTAAAGAGTCTTGCAGGCAGACAGATGGGAGGGGGGGGAAAAAAATTATTTAATCAGGCTACCACATACACACTCCATATTTTCAGGCAAGGCGAACCTGCAGCGCCGTGACAGCATGTTGTACAGTCACAGAACAGGAAGTGGACTCAGGAGAGGGTGTATGTGTTGGATAAAGAGAACAAAAATGTGTCTTTGAGCCTATTTATGTGAGTGTCCGTGTTCTACAAAAAATGTGTTTGAAAAGCTGGCCAAAAATGTGTGCATGTGTGTATTGCGTGCTTGTCAGCTGTTGGCATGTCTTTGTTTGGGCAGATTTAATTCCCAGCCGCATAGATTCGGCTCATTATTCATCAGGCATAGTGCTCCAAACCTCTCCAGAGGGCTCAACATGCTGGGAGATTAAACAACGCAAATGAGCATGCACGCACACACACACACACACTGAATTTACAAAACTGTGTACACACACACGCACACATTCACCACATTAGCAAAGCACTGGCACGCAGACTTACACACAAACAGGAAGAGATATGTCAAACTACTTCCATTCTGTCAGTGTCAAACAAAAAGCCCAATGAGAGCGTTGTGAGCCGAGTTTAGAAAAAGCAGCATTTACAACATCCTATAAGACAACAGCATTAAATGTCCGTTTCGGAAGAGCAGTCCCTGCCGCTGCCTGCCTCGTTCTGCAGCTTTTCACCCTCTTTCACCTTCTCCCCCTCCCCCCCGATTTTCAGCTCTTTATCTTTCCCCCTCCTCCTGATCTCAATCTCTCCCCATCAAACTCAGTCGCGCGCACACACACACACACACACACCACCTAATGGAGTGTGTCAGTGTGCTCAGAGTTAGCTAAGCATGCACTCGGAATTAAGAATTAATACCATGGCGCCAGTGCCTCAAAAGTCATCCGTAATGCACGGCGCGTGCGTGTGTTCACAGGCATTCCAGTACATGAAATAAGAAAGACCCCTCCCCCTATTCTCAGAGTTTGAGCATCTACAGTTACACACAAACATCTGCGATATAATAGAGTGATCATGGCTGTCACTTACACTGGAAGTACAGTTCCTCGTCTCCCTCTTGAGAAGCTTTGCTGTAGCCACATTGTCTGCAAAGAGAAACAAAGACAGGCATCAGACAGTGCCTTATCCCAGCTGGCAGACACAAACAAATACAAGCATCAGACGCTGTTTATCTTGCAACATAGTAGATTATATGGAAAACGTCAAGAGTATTGATAGTGGAGATGGAAAGGACACGGAGAGGCATTCAGCAGGACCCCTGATGTGACGGCACTGATGAGCAGCTCAGAGATCGGAGGCTGAGCAAGAAATCTTGCCTGATCTGAGTCACAGACACACACCGCCAGGCCTGGAATTGACACTCTATTGTTTTTCTTATGAGCAACTGAATTGAGTTTTTATAAATAAGTTGAACACACAAACTCTCATCCTCTGCTACCACAGGGGGTATATAAAGAGGAGAGAGCTCTCTATGATCTGACTGCTGATTGCTTTTCAGCTTAGGCCGAGAACTTGGCTCTCTACGCTCACACAATCCACACAAACACACACACACACACACGCTGTAAGTGACAGATTAACAAGACATTCTGGAGGGGCCGCACCGCGCTTACTTGGATTAGAGTGAGGGATGAAAAACAAGACAAGAGGGATGCAGCCAAGGAATTGCAGCAAGTTTTGATTGTAAACTCTGCAGCACATCAGAGGTTCATCTAACAAACAGGGTGCAGATAAAATATATTCTAAATATATCCAATATTCTTTCATGTGTTTATATTGCTGCATGTCAGCAAGTGAACGTGGAACACAATTAATGTGGGTGCTACCATGTTTTTAGCGAGTCTGACAATTGAGCTTTGACTGCAACAAGGTAAAGTTAAAACCTGAGGACTGTCTATAGAGCTGAGCGTGTGTGTGTGTGCATTTGCGTGTTTCGCCGAGTGTGCTAATATGACTGTCAAGACACATCAGCACTTCACACTGAACCGGTGCACAGCCGAGCGGTAGTTCATGTGATGGACCCACATTTTCTGTTTTAAGCATGTGTGTGTGTGTTCGCGCAATATACAGTATATGAGCTGGGTTATGAATGTGTGCGTGCGATTCTAGGATTGTGAGGTGGGTTTTTTTGTGGGTTTTTTTGCATGTGCATGTCCGCATGAGTGTTTGCGCGGGGAAGATGTCATTGAAGGTGAGGCTGACACATCCCTCAGCCTGTGTAGCAGCAGGGTCTGAGACAAGGTCAGGACCCTGTCTGTCAAAACACGCCAGCAGACACATACAGCACAGATCCTCAGGGCAGGAGACAGCAGACAGGGGAGAAGAGACAAGAATTAATAGATAAGGGAGCAAGTGGGGGGGGGGGGCAGGAAGGAGATGAGGACAGAGGGCACGAAGGTATTAAGAGAAACAAGATGCAAGAGACCAAAGGGGAAAAAAGGTAAGGGAGCAAACGGGGGGATATGGGGATGTGGGCAAAGCAGTGGATAAATAGTGGATAAATCAATGAGAAAAAATGGGAGGAAGTTGGAAGATGGAGAGGCAGAGGAAGTGACAAGAAAATAAGAGGTTACGGGTAAGAGGATAATTGGGCAGAAGGGTATGCAAGGAAGGAGACACTGAAGAGGCACACAGTAAAGCCCATAAAGTACACAGTTGGGGGGCAGAGGAAGAAGCAAGGAGAGAAAGAAAGGATGGTATAGTGACAAGAACAGGGCGGGAATGGATGCTAAAGACGAAGGAAGCAAGGCATTGACGGAACAACGCAAAGCAGAACGAGACAAGTTGAGTGATATGAAGAGAGTGAGGAGACAAGGAGGTAACTCTGCCTCGGAGAAAGTAAATAAGGAGGACGGCGAAAAATTGGGAGGGCCGCATGAAGGCAAAGTTACATGACTTAGAATCCATTTCTATTACTTCTTTTGAAATGTCACAGATGTGAACAAAAATGAAATAGCAGATGCAAAGTAGTTCTTTGTCGGTATGAATTTAACGGTAACCGTCTCCATCACATTTTGAAGTTCATTTCAGATACAGTACTGAGGATATAATATGGAATTGGGCCAAAGAGTTTGACAAAAAGGGAAGAAAAAGGAGAAATGCTTTTGAGGCGTTATCATTCTCTGGCTATGAGGAAAACTGGAGACGGAAGAAAAATAAGTGCAGAGGGAGAGAGGAGAGATGGTGGGACAACTGGGAGGAAAAAGAGGTGCGGAGAAAAAAAAAAAGAGGGAGAAGAGGAGTGCAGACATGCCAGTGTACCTGGGCATCAGCTGTGTGAAGGGAGGAAGAGGAGAAAGGAGAGGAGGAGGAGGAGGAAGAGTGGAGAAGGAGGTCGAGAGCAGCACCACACTAGCAGGAGTTACATTGGAGGAGCTTGAGCAGACGCTGCTGGAGAAAAAAAAAAAAAAAACAAAGGAGGGGAGCGCCATCAATTCTGGCTCTTTTCATTATTTTAAAAGATGGTCAGTCAACACAAGTTTGGATTGATGAATAGATTCCTTTCACCAGACGTCATCATTGGAAAAACGGTGGTTACGGCCAGGAAAACATGCAGAAACTATAAAATGAACATAGTTTGGAACATCACTATGAACACATATATTCTCTATTTTGAATATATTAAATATATTCTAAAGCCTATTAGACCCTCTCAAAATGGGCTCCAATATTCTGCTTCTTTACAAGAATTCTGGGCCAGTTTTTGAATTTCACACTTCAGAAAAACCAGATGGCAGAAAGAAATGCGCGGATGCCAAAACACTGAAGATCCTGGCCAAACTTCTGGCCGTCACTGTCAGATCAGCCTCATCAAATGTTCATTTTGGCAAGGAGGAGTCTACATCTTTGTCATTTACAGATTATTGAATTTCATTTTAGACAAACAAATGCATGAAAACTAAACTTGATGGTTTTGTCTTACCAAATGCGTCAAATACGGCAGCTTGGTCAGCGGGCCCTACGCTGGTCGTACCTATGACACTGTAGTTACTCCTCTATCGTAGTATAAAGATGGCTGGATGGGTCAAACACAGGAGACTGGGGTTTGAGTCCCGTGTGTGATGTCAAAGTGGAATTGTTTTTACCTTCTGTAACAAAAATTAAGTAAACGTTGCAACTGAACTTACGGAACTAACATACATGTTTAGCCTAACCAATTTGTTCTTGCGCCTGAACCTAACCAAACTGCGACTATTTCACAAGTTAGCAGTCCATAATTCATTATATGTCAGATGTGAAATGTCTTCTCAAAAAGCTTTATTTTGAAAGTCCAACTGGATGTTACATATTTGTCATTGCTAACTTAACCATGGAGCCCTGCATGTGCAAAGCTAACGCTAGAGGGCTAACTGCAGCGTTAAAGCTATTCGACGAGTCGGGAGTGAGAGCGTGTTGGTTAGTCCGTCTCTTGACACCACATCCAGTCTCTCTATAGCACTCAGCTCCGAGCCCATCAAACACCTCCAACTGAAGATGTAAATGTTTATAAAGAGGTCGTAAATATACTTTTATAAAACAGCCGGATACTATTTTTTTAGTCAAACGTCATTCAAACAAGTAAATAGTGCATTTGTTGGGGACTATTTTCTGTGGAGGATTTGGTGCTTTATGCGAGTTCTTGTTAACTTGTCACCCAGTGCAACGCTGTGGCTCAATGAGGTGTTTTTGGACAACAATGGAGCTCTGACGCACAAAACTACACCAGGCGTCAGCTTTTCATGGGACTTGTTATCAGGAATAAAAATACTGAATGCTATTACCCTTGTCATTTAAACATTTTGTTATGTGGACAGACCAAGCCTATAAACGTTTGATAAGAAGTTTCTTCATTTTCTTCAAGTTGGTAATGTCCAACTTTTATTTACTGAATGCATTTTAGTAACATTTTAAGTGTATCCTCTTTAATTATATTTTTTGATAATCAAGTGTTCGCTTAGCTGCATTTCATTGGCCAAAATGCCATCTCTGGTGCACAGCTTGGGAAATAAACCCAGACACATCAGAAGAGATGGGGAGTAATGTATCTTTCCCAAGGGACCGATTTCTGGAAGGGAACAATGTAAGGTGAGCGTAAAGTAAAGTAGACTGATTCAGTACAGCTCAGTGTTTCCTCACAAGTCATCATGATTTTGGATGACAAAACTACCACTAACTCCAACTTTTATAAAGCTAAATCGTACATTTTTGCACTTTTCCAAGTTTTTTTCAGGGGGAAAGCTTAAAAAAATAAATAAATGAATGGATACCATGTAAATTAAACCTATTCATCCTCTACCTCAATTCTCCTCTAAAATTAAGTGCACTTATGGAAATAATATGAATAATAGGTGAGAGAGCTGGAATAGAATCCTAGCTGACAGGTTAAGTGAAGCAGAAGAAATTGAGGCCAGCAGAGACTTATGTAGGGCAAATAACTGTAGGTGGAAAAAAGTTTTATCCACCATCGAGTTTCGCTTTAACCATTACTGTGACTGGTTTATAAGATTCAAAAGGATGACACCTTTGTTTTCCTTGAAAATCTGCACTCGAGTCATCCCTGCTGACAACATAAGGTAAAGACATTATAGTTTTAAATTTGGGTTAAGAGTCATTCACAGGTCCAATGATTTATTCACTTGTGATGAATAATAAATGGAAAGATGGGACCAAAACAGAGCCCTTTGGAATGACAACTTTCACGCTTAAAATGGAAGATGTCTGTGTCTGATAGTGGGGGGCTTTCTGAGACATGAAAGCACTGATCTGTACAAGACACGCAGGAAACTGGAGACCTTTTTCTCTTGGCCGCCCCATCTCTCCCGCATCTCAACCCCCCCCCCCCCCTCGAATCCCACTTTTTGTTGATGTGTCGCCAAGAGTCAATGGCCCTATGAAATGACCCTCTGCTGTAATTCCCGCTTCCTTTCTCCTTGATCTCCTCTCCATCTCCTGCTCCTGATGAATTGTTATTCACTCTGCAGGCACAGGCGTGCACACACGCACACAGTCAATCACAAGGCACACACATGCATGCTGGCGTGTCCAGTGAAGGGTAAACAATCCCTGCACTGACCAGTCGAGTCTGGGCTTCTTGGGGAATGTTTGGGCACTGCACTGGAACTCTGCTTCCACCAAACTCTGTCAGGCACCAATGGACTTCTGTGTGTGTGTTTCCTATATTATTATTCCACTTGTTATTTACTAAGAGTTGTGAATAATTTACCATGTATGTCATGTTAATGTGACTATGACCCTTTCTTAAAATAGAAAATATTTAGGCAGACCCCACAAATAAATCAGTGTATGGGAAACACTATTTTTTCAGGACATCTAGTCACCCTAGGCAAAGTGAAAAATAGAAGCACGTACATGCACTTCTCCAAAGCTTGAACAATATATTGGGTGCAGTGGCAGGAATTAAAACAAAACTTCAGGCACACACAGATGAAAAGTCTTTTTTTTTAATCCATGTGGGCAGACAACAAAGGCTAGAAGCAGGGCGCTGATGAGGTCTTCTAAGCTTAAATGTGATGAAAAACTTGCTGGCAAGATTAGTTTTGACAATAAGCAGAAGATTGTGGAGTCCACTGAGGTCATCGGGTGTCTGGACAGGACAGCTCAGAAGGTATGAGCTGGAGAAGGTGTGCAACCCCATCATCACTAAGCTGTACAAGAGTGGTGGTGGCATGCCTAGTGGCCTCCGGTGAGCTGGATCCTCTGGACCAACCCCTGAGGAGGTTGACTAAACATACCATCATACCACCATTTTTTTTCTAAAATAAAATAAAACCACTATTCATCTGTGTGTGCCGGAGCTTTATGTGTTGCGGTGCAGTGCCAACGACGCATACCTTACATTAAAAGTGAGATATTGAGCCAGATTCTCTGATGAAGTGGGCTTCCATGAATGTGAACGCATGCCTTAAATGCGTGCGACTGACTGTGTCCGTGCCTTTGTGTGCGTGTGCGGTGGGACTCATTTGCATGCGTCTGTGTGAGCGGGCAGATCGATGTAACGGACAACCTCCAGCCAGGGCCGGGAGCTGGCTGTCTTTGCGAACACGAGAGCATGGTAATTGAGGCATCAGGCCATTCCCTCTTTGTCTCTATGCAAAACATGAAGAGCAAGTTAATGGTCGAGCAGCGATAAACAATGGAGACTTGCAATGAATGCAGTGATGGGAATAAAGAAGAGAAAGATGAGCATTGTTATTCAGTACTGGGCTGTGCACAAGGGAATGATGCAGCCTTCTCTCAAAGCAACAATGCATTTAAATACTTGTATGCGTGTGTACTGAGAGGCAGCACATTTTTGCATATTCTGTGTTTTTCTACTGCAGTGCTGTTGCCTTCACACAGCTGCTGAGTACCGCACGCGTGTACATCTATTCCCATATATTCCTTTATGGATGTTTGACTGACAGCAGCAGTTTGTATGGAGCTGCTGTGACTGAATAGAACCCATTTCTACACCCGGTTGACTCCATTATTGCACTGTTTTGTGCGCATCTCGAAAAGGTCTGGTGGTTTCTATATCACAATCCCCTTTTTAGACAACTAGGTGTACCCGTGGAAAAGGTACTTTATAAGGCGGAGAGGTGGCACCAGTGTGTGTGTGTGTAGAGCACAAACCGGGAGAATGGCTCACAAACTATGCGAGCAAATGCTTTCAAAATGTATCTGAAAATCTCCCTTGATAGATATCAGCGAATGCCAGCCAAATGAAATAAAACAACAACAACAGCAGCAACAAAAAAACATTGTTTTCTGGCCATGTGTGTAACTGTGTGAGAGTAGATATGTGCTCCCTGCTTGTGGGCTTGCATGTGTGATGGAGTGGACTATACGGTGTAAATTGTGCCACTGTGTGCGTTTCGGTGTTGGCGTATGGGAGGCGAGCTGGCAGAATATAGAATTGGACACGAGTCAAAGAGCAAAGTGGTTGGAACGGCTAGCAGAAATGCAATCCCCCCCCCACACACACACTCCTGTCATCTGCTCAGCTGAATAAAACATGCAATTATATGGCAACATATAGTGTGCAATAAACAATACAAATCGCATTAAAGCTATAGGGTTAAGATGTAATTAAGTCATTTTAGAATCGTTTTTTGTTATATTTGTAGAAAATCTCTTTACATCCAGACAGCAATCAATAAATAAAGACTAAAGGAAAGAAAACAAACAAAAAAAATGAGTCTGTGGCTGTCGCAGGCCTGTCTTTTTTATGATGATCAATGGACCTAGTATTTGGGCTCAAGTGTTCCAGGCTGCCACTTTCATAAAGAAATAAAGCTCTGTACACTGACTGCTGCAGTCTGAATGGTCTCATCCCGCTACCAGAAACAAAAACAAAATCTCTCACTTGAAAGAATATTGATTAGGTCACAGTAGCTGTGGAGGGAGTCATTGTGGTTCATTTCAATTCTAACCGTTTGCTTTAAACCTGAAGTTTGGGACTTTTTTTTTTTCTTCTTCACTAGTTCACTAGTTAAGTCGATCACCATCAGATAAATCTGTCCCGCACTGGCTCAGCGATGCGTTTTAGCACAACTGTAGCAACAGACTAGAGCAACTACAAGTATGTCAGAGCCGATAGCGTCATGGCTGTGTCAACAGTTTGTGTAATTACTCTCACTGCCAGAAGGGGGTGGGGGGGCAGAAGTTCAGCACAGCAGGTTTAAGTCAAACACTTTAGTTGTCTTTTGATCTTGAAAATGTAGTGACATAATGAATCTGAACTGTCCACTCTTATCGAAAAAAAGCAGAAGAGTTGAGACCTCTTTATAAACGATTGGACGAAGTAAACCAGATGTCAGCTGTTACGCAAGTGACACCGTTTTAACATCCCTTTCATCTCCTTTTCTGTTTCACAACTCCCACTTCTCTATGTGGAAACTAATTAGATAGCAAAGAACTATGAACTCCTTGCCAAAAATAAAATGATCAAAGAAGGTTTTCACCCTGCCGGCGTTTCCCCCTTTGACGCACAACGCGCCATCATCAAACTCTTTGTGTTGCACATTAAGCGATAAGGTCACTGGTTATCATGTGATTCGAGCCATTCTCTTGCCGTCACTGCGCATTCCTTTCACTCCCATCGTTGGATTACTGTAATCTGGATTATGATGGGGTGGCGTGTGACAGATAACTGAAGATGTGATTGAGTATGCGTGTTGTACGCCGGTGTGTGTTCGTGTAACATGCTAAGGGTATTCATCTTAAGAGTGACAGAATGCACCGTAGGACGTTTATGGTGGGCAGTGTCTTCATTGTTTCCATGTTTGTGGCTGCATATACCTCCTCCAGATTAGCAGTCCAACTCCCATGGAGAGCAGCATGATCAGTGCGGCCACGGACACGACGACGATGATCACCACCGGACTCTGTTCGCTGGACGCCAGTGCCACTGGAAATAAAAAAAATAAATAAAAAAAGACACTCATTACACATGATTAGAAAAAAAAAAACACACTAAAGGGACAGTTCACCCCAAAATCAAAGATACGTATTTTTCCTGTAGAGATGTCTGCCTGCTCTCACATATAACGGACTAGATTGCACTCATCCTGTGGTGCTCAAAGCGCCAAAAAACAAACCATTTGTAAAACTCAACAGTCGTGTCATTTTCCAGGAATCAAGACCATGCACAGGCCCTGTTGGAGCAGTTTCATGTAGGGACTATTTTCTTTCCATATCACCATGCAGAATCAAGCGTGCATCTACTTACGGATGAGAGGCTAGCTAACTAGGCTACCTAACGTTACAGCTCAGGCGAGGAGGATGCCACTAATGTTTACATCCCGCCCCGTCACGAGCCGCTCGTCCACGAGTGGATGAATGTTTCCTTCTGTGTGGTGATGCGGTGCAGTTCGGCAGAAAGAAAATAGTTCCGACATGAAACTGCTCACAACAAGGTCTGTGGATTATCTTGAGTAACCGGGTCATGATTTTTTTTTTAAAGAAAAAAAAAAGACATTGCTGTTGAGTTTTTAATATTTATTTGGCGCTTTGATCACCACATACGAAGTGCCATCTACTTCCATTACATTGGAGAGAAGGCAGACATCTCTACAAATAGCACTACAGGTAAGAGGAATAACACCTATTTTGTTTAATTTCGGGATGAACTGTCCCTTTAACTGAATTGCGTGTGAGACAATGGCAAGCTTGATAAAAGTACCACACATGCCGTTCGTCACGCCATAACAACGCAATTTAACGCACCAGCATGCAGTGCACATATATTCAATTACTGTATATTAAGTGTGAACAAGAACAGGAGATGAGAGCTAATAATAAGGCGATGACTTTAAAGGCTGAATTAATTTCATAGAAAGTTGGTTAGAGCGGAGGTTGAGCTGATGTTTTCCTATTTTAGAAAGCCACAACCTCCTCTACATCGTTAATATTCTCACTTGACTCTCCGATAATACGGTGTTTGAAAGACGTTCACTTACATTCCGTTTCACTAAATTGACTTAAAAGGAACAAAAATAGAGCGACACCATGCGTTTCTGTAACGCACAATATACTTTTAGTTGTTGCTGTAGTAAAACTGATAGTTGTAGGAAACCAGAACTACATAACAATCTCATCTTAAGGTCCATCGGGCAGCTGTTCTGGACCTTTAAATCACATCATCTTCATCAGCAGATGGAGTTTGCCAGTCATAGAGTTGTAGAATTTCTTTTTACTAATTTAAATACTATCATCCATGTTAGAAATTAAAGTTCAAAGTTGTTGCCCTTGTAACCTCTTGTCCAATTATTAAAAGAAACAATTGTTATGCTAGCTGTTGTCTCCAAGGACAAGAGTGAACTTTGAACCCAAACTCATAAAGTTCTTCCCGTCTGTATCGAACTGTGCGCCTGCCATCTCGTATTGTTCGCTTAAAATCTCTACTTGCCTAACCAGAGGCTGCCGTGTTTCTGCCCTGTGGGCTCAAAGATCATCACACATTTGACAGGATCTCGCTGGAGGCAAATGAAGCAAAAGCACTGAATATGCATCGTCCAGAAAAAGTTATTGTGCAAACTACTCTAAGAACTCTCACCCGGAGGCCAAAACAGAGAGAAGTGTGAAACCCCATCTGCTCCAAAAGAAAAAAAACTTTTGGTAGAGCTGGTCTTTGGCCAAGTTGTGCAGGGCAGCTCTCAGGTGAGTTCAGCTGGTTCAATTGTGTGAAGCAGCTCAGCGCTGTAAGACTATGAGAGCTCAACAAATCCCTGTCCTGGAAAAAAAAAAGTTCCAAAACAAAGATTTCATGAGAAGTGAAAGGCATGAAACACACACCCAGACCCCGAGGTGGCACAAGGGACACATTATCATCTTGCACAAAGAGGAAGTGTTTCACAGCTTACTGATAAAATTTGGAATCTTCACACCTAATCTCAGACACAGTCACATCCCCTTTCCTGTCTCTCACACTCTAGCAGCACGCCTCATTGTGTGGGCTGGCCTGGTGCCGGCACAAACCCCCTATCCCGATCTTTCTGGCGGGTGCTGAGAGGAGGCGGCGAACAGAAAGTGAGGAGAAAAGAGGGGTGGAGGCGTAAAATGGGGACTCACACTCTCCAAGTGTCTGCAGCTCCAGGGGAGCGCTGTACGCTCCGTAGTCGATGGGCGGCGGCGACGAGGAGGAGGAGGACGACGAAGAGGAGGACGATGAAGTAGAGGAGAAAGAAGCAGAGGAAGAGGCAGAGGAAGAAGACGAGGAGGATGAGAGAGGGGAGGAGGACAGGGACGAGGAGGGGGCCGGCGTGGAGAAAGGGCGGATGAGGAAGACATATGTGGTGCCGGGTTTGAGGTTGTTGACGCTGATCCGTGTGGCGGCCGTCTTCACAGTAGAGTAACTCTGATCCTTTTGTTCCTGCAGGGACAGAAAGTGAAAGTAAGCGACAGAGAAAACAAAAACGGAGAGGCAGGGGGAGACAGAGGGAAAGGAGCGAGACGAGTAGGTGGAATCCATTTGCGAAATGCCTTGTTCATTTCCAAGGCACAGTTTGTGATCGTGGGGGAGTGCGAGACTATTTTGTAACCAAATCAAGCGCTTTGGGAATGTTTCGTTTATTGAGAGAGAGGCAAAGCGTTCCAGAGTCAGACGAAGTTTCAGAGTCGGACAGTTTGAGAGGCCAACTTTGTTTTTTATTTATCCTGCTGTCATTTAATTAGTATCATTCTGTGCTTTGGAAATAAACAATGGAAGAAAAAAAACAGACCAACAGAAGCACGACTCTATTCATTAGAGAGGTCTTTCGAAAAACAAATCAAAGATGGTGCTCATTTGTTTCTCTCTGTGAGAATGACTCACACCTTGCAAAAGAGGGCACAAAGTGAGTGGGTGACACAAATGAGCATAATTACTCCTCTTGCTGTCTGATATGTTTGGTTTTGCCCTTTCACTGAAATCCGTTTCCCCGTCTCTGCCTCGGCTGAACAAACAGATACAGATTGTTGTATCTCGGCATGTCATGCCTCTGCATGTCAATGAGATCACTCCCAAGTGAAGACGAGCTTGTACAACTGCTTTGACGGTAAATCTGATTTACGTGCAAGGCTAAAATGTGGTGAAGAGTTTTTGAGTGTGCACAATGCTCCTTGCACGTGGTAATAAGGATTTGGAATGGCATGCATGACCTGTGTTGCTTTTTTAGGTTCTGTATGTCCAAGAATAGTACTGCAGTAGAGGTTAAGCGAGAGTGGCAGCTCCTGTACAATGAGTGACTCCTGGGGAGTGAACTAATATAGTATGAGAGTTTTGAAAGGTGCCAATTACTTCATATTAGATGAAGGTGAGCTACAGCAAAGCGACCTTCTAGAGAGAAATCCAGTTTTGTCATTTAAAGCCACTGAGAAAAGGTAGTTTAAACTACTTTGTAACAAAAAGGAACAAATCGACAATGTATATGTTATATGAAAGAAAATATAATACAAAAAAAGGTCACATGTCACTTGTCACAGGTCATACATAAACCATGGAAAACGAAAATAACCCACTATTCATGGGAAAGTCAAAGCAATGTCATCTTGACGTATGCATTTCCCAACCACTTTTACAGTGGCTGGGCTGGTCAAAGGGGTTTCAATAAAAAGAAAAAAACTCCATACGGTACATCCATACAGTCATTTTTCAAGTGAAAGGTGTATATGGTGTACTGTATATAGATTTGGTGCTTTATAGTTCCTGCTTGTTTTTTTATATTGGATTTTATATATTGTATTCTTTGCACTCGTTACTTTCTACCAGTACTGTCAATTCTTGAGCTGCTCTAACAGGTGAATTTCTTATCTTCTTATCTTCTAACTATGTGTATCACTATGCACATATGGATGTAGTTGAAGTACATGTAGTACGCTGTGCGTGACGTGGAGAGAAGTGGTGAGGAAAAACGGGGAGAAAAAACAACAACGGAGTCAGAAATGACATTTTGTAATAAGGTTTTGAATAACCACCGATTTGATCATTATTAGTCAGTACCAGTGTTAGTCAGTATTGTAGTCAACAGTGTGTTATTTGTTATCAGCCAGATTAAATCAAAACGTTTAACAAGTGATCGTATTAATATCAGTAAGCACTGTGTGGGCCCGTACTGTAAAGCTGCATCGCATTATGAAAAAGAAGAAGAAGAAGAGGGCTGACTAAGCAGAGCCATGTTTGATACTTTAATCGGCTCTTTGCTGCGGTGTAGCCGCCTTTTCATTTCACGGCCTGTCAACAATCTTCCTGCCTCAATCTCAGTTATTCTCCATCTATCCCTTACACTCTCCCCATTCACCTGCTTCCCTCATCCTGAGTACTTCATTTCTTTCTCTCACTACGCTCTTATAAGAATCTTTCCACTGAGTCACCTTCCCTTCATCCGTCCCTAATACCCTCTGTAACCTTTTCTCATTCTCCGGTTATCACACAGGCATCCTTCTCTTTCATTACCTCCCGTCACCCCTTCTCTTTTCCAAAGTCTTTCCTCACCCATCGCTGCTTTGAATATTACCCCCTTTTTTTTCCTGTTAAGACGTGGGAGTAGAGCAGCAAGGAGCAAGGGCTTTATTAAATATGGTGAAGCATAAAGAGGAGGAGGCGGTGTGAAAATGGGTGAGAGTGTGACGCAGCCAAATACAAAGACCTGGCGTTGCCAGAAAATGCAGCGTATGAAAATGGAGAGGCGTGAGCGTGACAGCTGTGGTTTATGTGCATGACAGATTTACTGTGAAGACTATGGCTGCTGACGTTGGGGCCACAATTTGAGTAAGTGTTATGTTAAATGAGCGTGATAGGGCCAATGATATTACAGTGTTTATCCATAAAAGCAAAAGAAAATGTGGCAGGAATATGGACATAATTGGCCCATTAAATGCACTGAAAATACCTGATTTTTTAACAATATGCCAATAGCAGTTCAAGACATTGATTTCATCTTTTGGAGAAAAACACCAATTATTTGCTCCAAAGTCACACAACAGTCAGAATTTCACTTCCCTTGGTTGACTTGGTGGTGAAGTTTCTCTTCTCCTTAAATGTTTCATCATCAATGCACATTAGCAAATTAGCATGGTGCACCAAAGATGATTTTAGCGTCTATGATATATGATATGATGCAGGATTTTCAAACCTGATAAGACTATTGATATTTGAGGATTTAAACATAATAGAATAATTATGTATTGGTCGTTTTAATTAATGATTGATAGGAATCTAAAATAAAGGGAAACAAATGTGATTAAAGGGGACACATAAAGTTCATTTTACTTGTGTGGAGAAGTACCATCTCAGCCTGTATAATGTCCTCTGTGAGCGTCAAAGTTCAAAAGATCATCTCGGCAGGGGCGCAAGGTTCGAACACATTAACAGGAAGTCACAAACGAGAGGTGTGGTGTTGAAAGGAGCGAGCATCTAGGAGGCAGGGAGGGTCTGATAAGAGACACTATTGAGTTGCATTATGGGAAATGGAGCATTTTTGGAGCCTGGCCCACAAAAGAGAGAGTACCCCAACTTTATGGAAGGGCAATAACAAATATAATATCCCATTAAGAGTCCTTAAATTTAGTTATTATAAAATTGTGACCAAGCCCTCGTCCCCGTTTTCCTCAAACAAATCTTTTGCACCCTATATGCACAGAAATTGGCCGATGACATCAGCCATGCAGATGTATAATTTGGGTTCTAATAACATATTCCTTTAACTTTTATATTCCTGTCTTTTTGGTTGAGGGATTCAATCAAAAACAAACAGGAATTAAGTTAAAAGTTGAAGATTAAGTGGAGAGGGGACTACTGTATGTTAAGTCTTGAATAGGGATGTAGATGACAGAACAACACTGATGTGGACAGATAATGATGTAACAGTGTATTTTACCTTCTCGTAGTATTTGACCTCATATTCAGTGCGGCTGCTGTTTGGGTAGGACGGCTGCCTCCACACCAGAGTTATGCTCTTCTGCTCGATCTTCTCCGCTCGCAGCTCACTTATCAGCGATGGTGCTACAAAGAGGGAGAAAAGGGGGAAGAAAAAAGCGAGAGGAAGGAGAGAGATGAGTTTGGGGAATTCCAGTCTTATTCAATATGACTACAATGGCTTGACGAGTCTTCTCAAGGACATCAGGAACAGTCTTTACTCTCCTGTGTTTCCAGTTTTTACACAAAGCTGGACCGTGCAGGCAAAAAGTCAAGGGAGGAGCACAAGGAGTACTCTCATTGCAAGCAGGCAATGATATACAGTCAGCTCTACTGCAGGGAGCTAAAGAAATGTGGCAGGAGGGGAAAGAGAGTAGGAGAGAGGTAACAAATTAATTATTGATGCAAAGACGCATCAGAGTAAGAGAATAAGCTCACTGGGGCTCAGAATGGATCAATACAAATATGGATCGACTGACAAGTCTGTATCGACATGAGACTAACGGATGGAGACGCTCTTAATCCGGGCTGCCCGTCTCGTCTGCGAGTCTCTCAATTAAACGGAACTCAGAACTTTTTCTGACTCAATCTGGGAGACACCGCGGCAAAAATGATCCTGACAGATTTTTCATCTTGTATTGATCAGGATGGAGAACGAAACAGAAGATGAATTATCCGCGCAAAGCTTTTACAAATTTAGATGCAGCGTGTAAATGGCACTGGCTCGCTAAAGCAAACAATTTCATTACTGAGGAAAGAGCGGTCCTTTTGTTTCTCTGTCAACAAATGACAGGCAGCACATAGTATGATAATCAGCAAGCACCACCCACTCTTTCTTAAGTGCTAATTATGCCGCGTATAATGAAGTAGCAAAGTGGGTTGTCACTCAAATATACCAAGAAAAATAAAGGGGTGCAGTTAGTTTAGTCAAAAGGCCTTTATGTTTGGGAGGAGCTGCCATTAAGGTCATTAGGGTTAGCTTTAGTAGGGGGCTGTTTTCTCTCATCTTTTTTGGACTGAATGATAATTATGACACAGTTCAATGCCCTCCTTTCAAAAAGATGTGATTTCTCCATGTCCTTATTATCATCAGTTCCTCATCCGTTATCTTTTCTGTCCTTTCTCATCATCCCCCCAGTTGACTCATCCCCTTGTTTACTCTACCCACCTTCCTGTTCATCTCCTCCCTGACCTTTAACCATCAATTCATCCCTTTCCTCGACGGAAACCAAGCCAAGCTAATGAATATGTGCTGCCTGTCACTCACACGCAGGCAGAGCTACATGAACACACACACACACACAGAAAAAAAAGCATCTGTGCAGCTCCTTCAGCCCAACAGCAGGATATTTCAGTCAATTTAGGCAGCGGATCAAAGACGCGCTTCATGTGTCTGTATCTCTCACTCACTGTCCATCTCCATCTGCCCCTTTTTTTTCTTGTCTCTGAAAACACAGGTATTTATCTATTATTCATGGTCACCATTTCTATCATAGAGGCAAGTTGGAAGTACATCTGTGTGCGTTTGTTTGTTAGTTAGTCCGTGTGTGTCCGCCAAGGCGCGCTGAATCTGTCGTTGCATTGTGTGTCTGCCCAATCCAAGATAGGCCTGCATTTGTGTGTCTCTCAACTCGTGTACAGCAGTAATGTGGCTCTGTCCCTAATTTAAATAAATAAAATAAATAAGACTCCGACTTTTTTAATTAAAAAGTGCAAAAATGCACATTCAGTCAGTAAGTCAATTCAACAGTTTTAATTTAATAATGATAAATCAATTAGATTCAATGTCAGTGAGCCTTTGCAGTTAGTCTTCGTTGGCTCATTTCTATACACAGACTATGAAAACAAAAATCAGACAAAAACACACGTCACAATCAATTAAATCCACATTAATGGCAAATAGCATTATATTGGCACAATATCTTATTGAAAGTACTCCAATAACCTGATCAGTTGCATTTTGATGTGTTTTTGTTTGATATTTCTCTGATCCTTGACAAGATAAATGAAGGTTAGTGCCCATTATAAGTTACAGAAAACTATAAATTAAATGGTTGAAATAGTAATAATAGAACTGCACACATACACAATACAAAAAAAGGACAAAAAGGTTAATCTCATAATTATAAGTATTAAAAAAGTACATGAAAAGTGAAATTAGACTGTTATATATTGCGATGATGAAAAAAAAAAATACAACCTCAGAAGATAACTGGTTTGTTTTTTTAATTTTCTGATTTGCTTTAAAACATACCAACTCCATATATGTTGAATACAAATTAAACACAAAAACACTTTAATCGTGCCAATTAGCGGCATGTTGAATGTACGAACACTTTGCTTTGAGGCATCAAGTCATTCTAGGGAATATCCACATATTCAATATTCACATAATGTCAATGCAAAAGAAGCGCTAACAGGCACCCTCTCCCTTCTCTAAGCCCCTGCCAACACAAAGAGAAACGCGGTGTCAACCTGCTCTTCCCATCTACAACTGCAGGCTATTGTTTGCTATTCTCTCCTTCCTGCTGTGCTGAATTATGCAAAGGACTGGTGCATGCCTCCACAACCCAGATCACACAGCTCAATCTGACGCCTACAAAACAGGTGTGCACGAGTTCTCTACCGATGCACTCACATACAGTATCACCTCAAATATTCAAGCGATACACCGGTTAAGGTGGCGTTTCCACCCCTGCAGCTGAAAATAAATGGGCTTGAACATTGAACCGTTTCTAAACTACAGCACATGTATAACACATGTACACTATGATCAGACTAAGTCTTTGGCCTGCTTTCATTTGTAGCCTCTAAAAGTTTTTTTTTTAATTGTAAAATTCTTAAGAAATACACACCAGAATTTATCTACCTCATCGTCTAGAAAATGTCTAAAAGAATGTCGAGAAATGTTCCATCTTTTAGGGGCCATCAACTTTACTATTTAATTTTTCTTTGTCCATTTCTTACATTTCACATTACTATGTGGATATAAAACTTTCCCACACACACACACACCATAAAAAATGGTTGGTAGCATTTGGCTTTGGTGCTGTATTTGAGAGGAAGAAATCAATGCCGACTACCATCTGAAATGGACTACACACACACACACACGCACGCACGCACGCACAATGATTTTCACAAGCAATATAGAAGAGGTGATGGCCTTGTGGGCAATAAGTCTCTCCAGCCCTGCTGTGGAAGAACACCGCAGAAATTTCGCCAAAGCCTCATCATAGAGCAGAAATCACATGGCAGACACACTGATAAGCACTTGTCACAAAGATACACAGCTTCTGATAAGATCCCGCATGAAAGCTTTTGCTGTACACATATACCAATCACTACAAATTATGGTCTATACGCTTCAAAGGGACACGATGATGAGAGCAAAAGAAAAATACGGAGGTATGAGGAAGAAAAATAGATGCGAGTTTGGCACAAAACAGGCAGCACACGGCTGTTCCTCCCAGTGATAAAACTTCCATAAGCGAGTACAAGCTATAGGGCTGGGTACCATTTAGCTTTTACAGATTCTGATTCAGACTAAATCTTTGTTGACACAGACGTAATTTTTACGCAGTTTTGAGCAGATGTAACTGGCAACTTGTCGTAGAGTATTTTAAGATTAGTTTTGGTTAAAAGAAAAATATGAATGTTCTTTATTTTGCCATGCATGAACTAAATATTTGCCATCTTTTAATTTTGATGCGCAGTTAGCCGTTTCTCTTAAATCATGAACACTAATGGGAGCATTAAACTATTCTGACACCACACTGCAGTAAATGCCTCAGTTACGGACAATGGGCCTCTTCTCTTGTTGTTTTCCTGTAGTGATAACAGTTTACCTAGCCTCTAGCCACAGTCTGCCATATGTCAGTCTTGCGATGGTGTGTGCATAAATGGTGTGGCGATATAGACGGAAGCACAGGTGGTCCTAGCTTGCTTTCAGAAATCAAAAAGCACATTTCTTAACAAATCACTGAGCCCCAATTCAGACCCGGTTCTCGATACCCAGTCCTGCAGACATTATGGGTTGTGTGGCAGGCTTTTACGCTCAAGTCAGTATGGCAGGTAGATCCATGAATAGACTTTGGCACAAAATGGTAGCCGCCGCTGTAGGCTCTTGCATCCATGTGTGCAGAGGCAGCTGAGGTGCAACTGGCATCTCATTATCAAAGGGGACAGACAGAGGAGCCGTTCTCTCCAGGGCCGATGGCACAAGTGCGGCTGACCGTCTCGCATTACTTTCCTCCTCATTCTCGTACTCGCTTCTACGGGTCCTCTTCATTGGAAATTCTCCCTCTCACCGTATCTGCATCTCCTTAGCTCTCCTATTTCCCCAGCACAGCTCCATCTCGGTCCCCGGGGGAATCCACTGTTCCCCGCAGGCCCGTTTGTGCCTCTGCTGAAATGACATCCATCTTCTCAGTAGTGGGTTGAATTGTTCTACTTCTCACCATCTCCGCCACGTGTGCAACTTTACACGCTCCCCCTGTGCCTACGCATATTAAGGAGTGAGGGCGTGTTAGGGATGAAGAGACAAGATGGTAGCGAGTGTGTAGCAGTAAGTCGTGTGCAGGAATGATTGAGAGAGCCGCATCTGTTCATGTTCAAAGGGTTAAATAAGGAGCCAGAGCGTTTTCCCCCTCTAGGCACAGCGCTACTGGCTTCTACCTGGGGTTAAACTGAAACTGAAGTTCAACAATTTATGTTACTGACAGCACAGGAGTGGAAACATCATGTTTCTTTAGGTTCAGCTGTCCCTGGGGGTTTTATGCGCCTAATGCCGCAAGCATTTCTGTCAGTGGTTCCAAAATCCCAGTGGAGCGTGCAATTGGACGTCTTTAATAAAACCTTCAAAGTCTCATGTGTGGTTTCAAGAGTATTTCCAATCTTTTTAACGTTACAGTAACAAGGTGTACAAGCTACAACCTAACAACCTTTGCATTAAGGCATTCAAGTACAACTTTTATATTTTTGTACAAAACACACACATTTGTTTCTTTAAAGTGAATCACTATGAGAGCTGAAAACAATTCTACGGTGGCTAACTAAAGTAAGCAGGCACATATTAGCATCTTTAAACATTCTAAATTCATTATTCACTCCTCTGAGTGAAAATCACATCTATATTCCACGATTCACCAGGTGGTTATATGTGCATGCGTGTGATTGCATCCTAATCTAATGATGTCATATATAAGAGCAGATACTCCCAACCAGGTCTCACTATCTTGCAGCAGGTCTTGCTGTTTTAATCTGTGGCTATCAGCCCGTCCCAGCAGTGGAGCGCTATCTGGCAACCTGTCCTCACTCACCACTCAGCCTAATCTGCCCTATCAGCATCCAACCACCTGGACCTTTCATACCAAATACACATATATATACACATAATTATTCTGCTCTGGTCCACATAACATAAAACATAACATTTAAAAAAAAAAAAAAAAAAAAAAGAGGAAGGGAAAATTAAATTATTCTGCTTCAAATACGAGTTGCGCAGATGCAGTCAGAGACAGGTATTGTCCACGGTTATAAGCATCAGTAAAGGAAGAAAATGGGAGGGGAGGTGTTAGACGGAATGGAATGAGTCCAGGTGCAACACACACACACACACTAATTTGGATATTTCTGTCTGAGAGGAGGAGGAACGGTGCAGGGCACATTTTCATCTAAACTGCAAGATTATACGTTGTAGGGATGTGATCCACCTAGGCGTGTGCATGAGTGTGTCTCTGACATTGTGTGTTTGTGCGAGAGAGAAGAGAGTCTCAGTGATGGAATGATTAAACGTGTCAGTCAGTATGTGGGTGGCTGAGAGGGAGACCAGAACAGCGCTGTATGATACGTTCTAAAGGATCTAATCGACAGAATCCAGCTGTGCAAAAACATCAGGGCCAGAATATAAGCTTAAGATGAAGTGGTGCAACATTTGTGCACAGACATGCAATTCTGATAATCACTTGGCTTTAGTGATCTTTGTCTGGTCATTTTAAGAAAAAACACGAGGACCTGCTTTACGTCAAAAACCACCCACTACTTGTGAGCTCAGCCTTTACGGAGTGTACAAATCTGGCATCCCGCACACCCCACCAAGGGACAGCGACTGGGGCCGACTTGCTTAAACTGCTCTTGACAGCTGCACACTGACTGACTCTGAACACTCTGCGGGCCCAGTGTGCTTTAGCCTGAAGGCAGAGCCATGGTCTGATCACGAAACGTCTGTCAAGCCAGACAGCCTCAGCCCGGAGTCTCAAACAAATAAAACACAGCCCACACACACACAACCACACACAGAGTGGCTGACCAAAGCCTGCTGCAGGGGATTGGCTAAGAACGAGACGAAAGCTCTATCTGTCCCGACAGACTTGCAAGGAGAGCAAATGTATGCGCACGTACGCTCAGACCTCTGCATTCTCTTTCCTTCACTACCGACACAGTGCAAGTGCAAATTCAAGTCAAGTGCAAGCCAAACATGTCTGAGAGAAGGTGGCCTCAGATCATGCACACCGATCAGCCACAACATTAAAACCACTGAAGGTTAGAGTGAATAACATTGACCATCTCGCTACAGTGCAATAATCTGCTGGGAAACCCTGATGCCACTTAACACAAACCATTCGCCCAAACACCCTTGCAGACCAAAAAGTATACCGTACATACTGCTTGAAAATGATGTGACAGAGGCTCAGTGAATGTAGAGGTGTGTTTGTGTGTGTACTGTTTAACAGATGAGCCGAACTGTCTGTCACCCACCTACTGCTGTATCAGAGAACGCTGTCATTCAGAGAGACAGCTGAATCTCGACACAACTTTCTCTCAGCAGGAGGCCGCCAACCTCCATTCCCTCCAGCAACAAATCCCACAAAGCACAAAGATGCCGCGCGCACGCAAACACGGTCGAGCTCTCTCGACAGAGGCATGAGAAAGACCTTGCAGAGTGTTGGACGGGAAAAAAATGAGAATGATTTTGAAGTTTGAACTTTCCTTTGCGACGATAAGGGTTTGTGTTTTCACCTGTTTCTCTCCCCTCCTGAGAGGGGTGTGCATCAAAGGCAGCCCTCAAGCCTCGTTTAATACTGTGATTATGAGGATAACGTTGTGTGTGTGTGTCATCAACTACCTCCAAGCTTTGTTTTTGTTCCTGAGCGAACACTACAATTCCCCGAACAACAAGAAACAGCCCGTAAAATCCATACACAGAGCACACATACTAAAGACCCTGAGAGTGCCTCTTCATAGACTCCAATTATGAGCCAAGAGGTAGGCAATTAAAATTCCCATCACAGGATGAAAAAGCGCCTTAAGTGGCTGGGCTCTAGTCCTGAAAAGTAGCTTGATGACTCTATTCATTTGGTGGCTGCTGAAGCCTCACCTTCCCATCACTTCTAATTAAGGAGGCAAAAAAGGATCCAAACGCCTCCACACAGGGGGCTGGAGGCGGGGACGGCGGGGGAGCCAGTGGAGAGGTGTGAACTGGGAAAAAAAAAAAAAAAGTGCTATTGGAAACCGAATGACAGAAGAAGTAGCAGAGCATATTCAAGGGAGGAAGAAATCAAAACGTTTTGGGTTTTTTTCTGTCATGATGATGCAGGGATGGAGCCAGAGTTCTTGGAAAATCATCATTGCCAACTATTTTTCTTCCGTCATTCAAACATCAAATATTTATTTGACCCTACAGGAAATGATGAGTCAGCCACTGGTGCAAAGTGCTGTACAGTAGCATAGAGCTACCAGTCAATAGTGGGAAAAAAGGGGACATTTTCCGGCACCAGGCCGTCCCCACCACCCCTACCAGTTTCTGCATACCCCATACATTCACATAGGTGCACATAGTGAATCTGGAAGTCACCACTGACAACAAATTAGTAGGTGTTAACCCACAATGATTGGGGTTTACTCGTTCCTACGTTAATTAATTGGCTACAGCTAGGTAAACGGATTCAGATACCTGGTTTCAGATGTGTGTACAGTAGGTGTAATGTGTGTGTAGGCTAACTGTAAAACAAAAAGGATAAATCCATGTGGTATATTTTACAGAGCATGAGTTTGATTGACGTTGCGCGTCGTTAGCGGGTAAACCGATTTGGTGAGACACTCGCACAAACATTTTGGGAAGGTACAAGTTTACAAGTGGATCCAAACCTTGCTTGCAAACAAGCAGTGTCATTGGTTCAACTGTCTATGAGTTGTTAGCAGTGGAGGGTTTCCTCCTCTATAATTCACAATTGTTCAAGGCCCTAAGCAGTAACTCTCTCCAATATTTCACAAAACAGAAACACTCGAGAATATTCCCAAAAAATGAATTCAGCTTAATATTGACTTTGTTTGTTCTCCTTTCCACCTTATTAATATGGGAACATAATAATATGGCAATTTTATGCAGAATGAGTCCTTTCCTTTTGTGACTTTACGTACATTAAGGAGATAATACTGTGTTTTAACTTAATTGGGATTGTAATGCAGAATTTACCTTCACATTGCACATTTCATACTTTTATTTAAACGATCCGACTTCCTCCACCGTTGATACCAGGATTTTATTTCATTCCCTCCGATGTCCGTTTCCCCTCAACTTTACCATTTGTTTCTCCTGTATTCTTGCACTGTATATCCTGTGCTGCTCTTCTCGCTTGCTCCTAGTCGTCTTTGACTCTTTTATGTTCCTTTTTATTTCCTCCGTTTCATCTCTAGACCTTGTTGTCATCTTCTCATCTCCTGACTTTTATCTACGTACAAGAGCTTGTGAATATACTCTTTTTGCAGTTTTCACAGATACTTGTTTAAAGCTCCAGATAGTTCAAACAAAAAAAAAGTTTTGACTGTGTGCACACCATTTTTGAAGAAATACATGTGTTCTCACTTTTGCTCCTCACCCCATGCCTCCTTTACCCTGCACCCAGAAGCCATCCTGCTCACAATGCTGCACCGCTCACCTCTCCCCATCCCTCCACTTCTATATTCATCCCTCTCTCCTCTCCTCCCTTCATGCGTCCCTCTCTCAGGCCCATGTAACTCCGCGGGGACCAGCCATCTAAAGCCCAGCCCGTAATCCTCTCAGGATATTGAAATGCCAATCCTTCCTCCTCCCTGACCCGCACCTCCACCCCATCTTTACAGCCCTCCTGCATCCCTCTCTTCTTCCCTGCCTCAGCTAAAGCGCTTTGGATGTACCACTGGGGGCCAAGACATTCAACCCAAGTGTGTTTTGCTCACACACACACATACTGTATACCCTGAACAATGCTGAGGCAAGATGTCATTATAGCATCCTGTCTTGCATGTACACCAATCAAGCATGAATGTACAGAGCGTATGGCATGCAAATGTGGTTAAGCACACACATGAAATGGGGACACACACGCACACACGCACACACGCACACACACACACACACACACACACACACATCCCTAATCCACAGCTGGATAAGGGGCCCCATGAGCCCTGGGCAAAACTGATCCCCCATTTACCCAGCCCATGCCCCATCTCCTCACGCAAACCCCAGTCATGTTGCTATCCCCCTCTCTCCAGTTCCCATTCATCCATCCATCCATTCTTGACACGCCATACAAAAACTCCCCCCCCCCCTCTCCCCGTCCCCTTGGTGGCCTGGAGAGTCCTGATAAAAACCCATCTGTCTGGGAGAAATGCACTCCTCCACTGTGCATGTGCAAGCATCCGATTCAAGAAGATGCTTTTAAAGAATTCAATTTGCATTTGGTTTTAACGAAGGGTTTTAATGTCACTATGCTGCTTCAGATGCTTTTCATCTACCAAGAAAAAAAAAAAAAATCTCAGTATATGCATAAATGTAAATCGACCCCCTGTGTGTTTAACTTGGGGTTTTTTTTGCCCATAATACAACACCCGTTAGCACATTTGCTCCCAATCTCAGACCGTGCCCTTAAATCCTCAGGCTTTCTTGGCCCTCAGCTGCCAGCTAAACCATACCACCCGCTGCTAACGAGCTTACCGCGCACAGAACAACAAATATGGCACAGTTTGAGAAGATGGGGAATGAGTTGCAGAGAGGATAGACGGAGAAGCAGAGAGGTGAGGAGGAAGAAGGCGGCAGTCATTAAGTCAAGACGGGCCGCAAGAAGATCGCGGAAAGAGTGGCTGCGGATGGAGAGGCAGGAGCAGGAGGAGGGAGAGAAATTACCATCTAAGAATAGTGAGTTTATGGGGAGAGCAGGAAGGGATAAGGTGGGGGAAATGAGGGAGGAAATAGAGGGTAAAAAAAGAAGAGATCATGATACAGAGGGGAGGAGGAGGTAGAGGAAAAAAAGCAAAGAGTAATAAAGAGATGATGAGGTGGCAAGAGAGAACATGTGTGTGTCTGTGTGTGTGTGTTCGTATGTGTTAGCTCCCAAATCCCTGCTGCAGTATTCATAAAGGTCAGCGAGTTTTGATTATGCAAAGTCTTGGTGTGGAGGTGCACACACATGTAAGGACACAAGGTTGGCGTCCGATAGATGAGACCCTGATCACTCCCACCCTCAACGTTTCCCACTGAGAATCTCTGAGTGAACGTAAAACACTCAGAGTTCTTATGAAGTGGATGCTAAAACGTTATGGGTCCGTCCATGTTTCTCTCATGGCAAACAAACAGTGTTAATGTTTATGGATCAGGATGCCATTTTATCTACTTTTTATAAACTCATTTTTAAGTCCTGCTGCATACATAGTCCTAATACAACAAAAAGAAAGTGACAGAGAGCTCAAGAGGAAAGAGAAAGAGCAATATGTATTAAACTGAAAACAAAATGTAATTAAGTACCAGGGATACAGTCAAAAAGAAAATCCATGTGCAATTTTGTCAAGTTTTATCAATTTTAATCCATCTCAAGTTTTATATTTGTCATATGTTGACGATGCTGATTAAATCTATATATAAAAATATATCCATGCAACTGAGCAGGTTCCTAGCCAAGGTTCCCCATTGAATGGAGCAGGCAGGAGGGTTTAGGTGATTTTTGTTTTAACCATGATCTGCTGGTCATGTGAGGTAACCCCAGACATGTGACTGGTGAAGACAAGACACACGGAGTAATTATACAGCACATTTCAAAATCAAGCACACACAAAGCCGCGCACACACACACAGGCAGGCAGTATCAAACACCCCACACCAAATGTCAGTCTAAATCTTCCCAGACACAGAAAGTCCTCTGAAACCCCTGCAAACACACTCGCCTAACCCCTTGTCCAATCCCTCTGGATGACAGGGCTAGCGGGGACAACTCAAACCCTAATACCCCATAATAACCACAAATCAATGCCATGGCAACTGCTGACAAGACAGACAGACAGGGAAGAGGAGATAAAAGGGAGAAAGGCTGAAAGAACCGTGGGGACGGGGGGAAAATAATCACCACAGGTTTGTCCTTCTCTACACTTTCCCTAACCTTGTAGCTTGGGGTTTTTGGCTCGCTATATCCCCTTAGGGAGCTGAAGACAGTTGGGGCTTGTTAGCCATGTTAACCTCCGTCGTGCTATCATAGATTCCCACTGATATCAGATGAAGGGGCCATGTAACTCAACCACTCTATGCAGCCCATACGTTCAGCTTTTTTTGTAACCTCCTTTTTGCTAACTATCCTGGCATTCCAGCACACACATTGTATGGTTGAGTCTCCTGGCTCTCACAAGTTTTCAGCAAGCAAGCTTAGATCATTTACACAGCGTGAAAATGCAGCGATTTGACTGGCAAAGAAGCTTTTAGTAAGCAAAGAGTTGCAGAAATGTATCATCAGGATTTGATGCACCAAAGAGGAAAGAAATGGACAGTTAACGCTGAACTTAATTTGTCCGGTGACCAGGAACTAAAATAAAATATGTCTGCTGGATGCCTAAACAGTTGGGAAAGTCTGCATTACTGAATCTTTATTTTGTCTTTCTGACACCTAGTGGTCAAATATTGCTTGATAGAGCTTCAAGTTTAAAATGTCTTCAGTGCATGTTGTAAAAGGTTACTAAAGGATAAAAAGGAAAAAATAACAATTGTCTTTGCAAAACAAAATGACCTTTCTAGGAAATTACAACAGTCTCAAACTCAGGAGATGGACAGAGATTCAGAGCTTTGGTACATAAGACACGCACACATAAAGCTGCCCTTTATCTTCTTGCTTGGCCAGATGTCCAGATGTTACCCTTGCATCATATTTCCAGTTGGTCACAAGAGAATCTGGGCCGCCGAGCACCACACACACAGCATAAAAACTGCCAACATCAATCTACTTACGCCATCACAAGCAAATTGTTATAGCTCACTTGAAACTAACCAGAGACCTGCACTGAGCGCTGCTGCCAGTTCTCCATTCATTATGCAGCACATTTCTCGAAGCTCATTTCCAATTAGTGGCAAAAACACACTCTGCCATTCTCACTTTGTCGGTGTTTCTCCGTCACCTGCTTCTTTGTGTAGCACCTTTCAGCCATTCTGCCTCCATACCCTTGTTTGCTTTATTGGCTTCATAATATTTCTTTTAGCATTTTCAAATAAAGGATTTGTAAACAAAGTGAACAGGTTTTTTTTTTTTTTTTTTAAGAAAGCATAGTAGGGTAAATGTATGTGTGCTTTATGTTTGTCAGTGTTCAAGCCAGAATGTGTTCTCGTACTGTTTTTAGTGTGTTTAGTGAGTTCAGTGTGTGTGTGTGTGTGTGTGTGCTTAGTCTTTTCACACTTGAGCTCCTCTATATAGTGTCGTTGCAGAGCTGGTTGACACGGCTACTTGGCAAAGTGCTTTTTCATGCCGCTGGTTAATGGCCTGCTGAAGACTTCCACTGATGAAAATGAGATCACCTCCACCGGTGAGACCTTTTGCTTTGTCTGCAGTGACGGGCACACTGACAGTATTCAGGAAGGGGTATGTGCATACACACACATGAAAATCACCACAGGATGCACTTGTGGATTTGAATGCCTCTGTTTTGTATGTCGTATTGTATGTCGCTGTATGCATGTTGAGAATCTACATGAATTACAAGCGTATTCAAAGGTCACTGTGTGTCTCAGGGTGTACATGAATCTGTTTATGAACAGACACAGACGGCACCTGCAAGTATGCGCTTGTATCTATGTGTGTGAATGTATATGCGTATATTTTGTGTGTGTGTGTCAAGCATATCTTTGCTGAATTGGCAACTGCCCCCACTAATGTTCTAAAAAATAAATGGTTTTATGAAACAAAACCTTAGAGACATACAGTAGGTGCTTTTCACATAGCGAACCTCAGATTATTGACAGTGTCTGAAGATATTTTTTAGGCTGCCTTGTCATTAACTGATCACACAAGACTACATCCTGGTTGTGAAGATAGTCTTTTTTTTCCCCCACAGCTGGGCTTTAAACATCAGCACAATCTATAGTAAGACAGCACAAATATTAACTTTTGGAAGAACCCCTGCAAATGCAGTCAAATCAGCAACGTCCTCCTGGACTTCCTTAAAATGAGAAACAATTGCAGTGCGGGCTGATTAAAAATTCATCCTTAGCTGACATGTAATGTAGTCTAAAAGCACAAACCGTTTCAAAGATGTCCAAGTGGGCTTGTTTGTCCCATTTGAGCACATTTGCTACATCTTCTTTTTGGAAATGCAGTGTGACCTCATTGTCGCCGGGCTGTTTGTTAAATGCAGACCTCCGCTTTACTTTAAAATAATTTAAAAATAATTAAAATGCTGTAAATCTCTGTGTGGTTATTTTTAAATATCAAGCTGGAACTCACCAGGCAGGCTCGTTGACACGTTGACCTGGGTGTAGAACCTCTTGTTGGGCAGCAGCTCTGACACTCCATTCAATGCCTCTACAGTGAATGTGTAGTTGGTGTTGGGGAGAAGATTGACCACAGTCACCGTTCTCTCCGTCAGGCCCACCTGCTGGGGGACAAAGCCGACGCTCGCCCCGCACGGCTCGCACTGCCTCCCGACGCACCTCCGGCACGCCACGCTGTAGGTCAGATCTGCCCTGCCTCCTGTGTCAGATGGTGCGGCCCATTCCAAGATCAGTGTGGACTGCTTCAGGGTGTAGACCAAGTCTCGAGGCGGGGAGGGGGGCCCTGGAGAGACAAGAGTTAAAAAAAATTCCTATTAGGTTTCTTGCTACAGCTTCAAAGAATTGATTACTCTAGCAGAAATAGAGAGGGGACAAGACAATATGCATTCAGTAGACATCAACACTTAATCAAACACGTCCTCATTTCTGCAATTGTTATGCAAAGGATTTTACACTTTGTCTAAACAAACCAATAAATACCAAGCGAGGTCTATTATACACACTACAGCGAACATAGTACTATTCATTTCCCAAAAATGACATCAAAGAGTGCTTCCTAGTGTTGAAGTCTCTTTACCTGTAAATGTGAAGTTGGGAATTTACAGAGAATGGTCCATTTAAAACCAGCCTGGATCAATAAATCCAATAACATGTCAAGGTAACATGTTACCTGCATGGCTTAAAGAAACAGCTCATACATCACACTGCTGAAGCTCGATATTTTCCCCATGACTGATGGACTAAATGCATTGGGTATTATGGTGCCATTGTGAGCTCAGCTTGCACATCATGCTATGATCATCCTGTTTTATCCTGGATTTGGAGTAAAGAAATTGGTTTCGATGACATCCATTTGACCGTAATGGGAATAGGCAATTGAAAATGTGGAGGTGTTGCTGCGATACACTTGTATATGTAGCTTTATTATGATTTGGCAGCGGTGGTAAAAAAAAAAACCCAAAACAAAACAGATTTATTGGATTGAACGGAAGGAGGGATTGTTGACGATGCAGACAGACGGTGAAGCACTTGGGTAGAAGACTAGCAGTAGCTGTGTGTTTCAATTTAAAAAAAATAACTGTCCAACTTGTGACTTTATTGGCTTATCAATAACATCGCCTTTTGTCTGAACACGTGCATGCATAACAAGTTTATCCAATATCTACTGGTGTCAAAAGTGCTGCGTGGAACAAATCTTCCACTTACCATCAGTAAATAAAGGTGAGTTGCCATGGAGAAGGCTTTAAACTCTGTTTGAATCCGATTTGAAATGAGAGTTGTGATACGCCAGACGCATGTCAAGAGTTTGAGCTGCTAAAGTAAAAAGCATTTTGATGTCAAAACCTGTGGTGGGAGGCTTGAGGTGAAACATGGGACAACTAGAAGGGAATTCAGTGAGCGAATGCCTCCACCAAGGCAAATAGTCCACTTTTCTCTGACATGCAAATCTGGGGATGTTTCCGAGTGACCACCTTTGGGTAGTGGGCTTGTAGCACCCAGCCCATAAAGTGCGCTGAATGTGAGGTTGGACTAAAGGCTATAAACTGTCCATGTCATGGATGCAGGTGTCTGATGTGTGCTTTGTCTCATTTCACACAAAATCCATCACTGTAGCACCTTCCTGCAGAGTCATCTGTGGATAATACCCGAGCTGTCCAAGCCAATGAAATCTGTAGGAAAATTACATCGCACACTGTCGGATGCACAGAATGCAACTTAAAACCTGAAGTGTTTTAAAAATCACACACCACATGTAACAGAAAAGCTAAAAATCAAGTCCAGTATTTAAATTGCTGTAAAATGTGAGTGATGAGATGCAGTCCTCAAGCCTAAGTCAGTGTCCTGACTGACCTTTTCCTGCAGGTTCTTGCACATGGAAGCTAAATAGAGCTTACGTCCATTAAAGGCCATGAATTTTATATGTGTCCCTGTATGTGTGCGCATGAGCTGAGCAATGAATAAGTGAAGGTGTGCTGCTCTCAGCGCGTCAGACACGTCACACACCACAGCTGCGTCCCGCTCCGAGACACACGTGGAGCGCGGAGTTACATAAGCCCAGAGAGCACGGGCACATCGGAGTGTGAACACACACACACACAAGAGCACGCGCACACACACAGTTGATGTAGACACAGCTGGGTCTTTTATTCTCGTCTCGCTCTACTTTGGCTCTTTCTTGGCCTTGCGCTCCCTTCTTTCGCTTGAAGTTCCCCCTCTTTTCTCTCATCTTTGAATCAGAGTGCTGCTTATTAAAACTTGACCTCCCCGACTCTCTTGCTCCTTTCTTTTTCCATCTTTTGCACTCATTCTCATTCTCCCATCTGTTTCCATCCTTCATCTCCCCTTTCCCCTCCATACAAATGGCTCTTTGACTCTCTCGCCACTGCTGCTCCAACATAGCGTGTTGTGATGTTTAAAGGTTTCCGTGATACGGGTCCATGTTTTGTGTACCAGGAAAACTCACATGGACGCTTACCTTACAGGGGAAGGGGCAGGTAAATTAGGTAAGGTAAAAGTAACAGCTAGCTGGCTAATATTGGCTTGCTAAGAACATTGCCTATCTTTAAACTTTTGTTGGTTTCATTGGCTGAGAATGCTTCAGTTGCACTTGACCAATGCTGTTTCTGCCTTAAAAGTATGTGTGTTCTTCCACTGCACTGTTTAAGCCTTTATTGTACAATTTGGGCATGTGTGCGAGCATGTAACATAACATTATACAGCATAACCTGCACCAACTCGTTACCGAGTTCTCTCTCGTGGACGTCAGTCGGAGTAGCTTTGCAGTATCACTTTGTGCACAACTCAACTCTTGTAACATTACAATACAACATCACCCTGTAGCACTGAGCTAATCGGCTATCCCAGGGCTCCTGCTAAACTAGCTCTCTCCACCTACATCTAACAAATGCCAGTTTGCTCGGGTTATATAAAATAAAACGGGTTTAAGCTTGGACACCAGACCGGAAACCTACCCAACCTTTAAGCAAATTGTAGGTAATATGTTAGCTAGTATAGTTAGCAAGTAGAATTTAGCCAGGTTGTCTTCAGCAGCCTGCGTAGGTCAATATATGATACAATGCCCCCTCTTACTAAGAATTACATCATAGAAATGTTGTCGCTCTTGACCGGCAATTTATATTTGCAGTAAATAATCTGTTGATTTTAACTTCAAGTTGTTCTGAAATAAATCCAAACTTGCTCTTAATGTGCTTTCACACCATTTCCATTATGGTCTATAAAAAAAAAATATCTGCATTTATCCATTTCAGAAGTTAAAACTGTTACGCTTCAACTTCATCCTTCCTGCTGTAAGTCATGGGCTCCCACTGTTTTCAAAAATCCATTTGCAGGGATATATATTGGCAAACATTATGCATTACTTCAAGATTTTTTTTAAAATAGTTATTATATGCTACACCCATTGCCATTGCAGTCCTGTCAGCAGCAGTTCACTCTGCCAAAGCCGAATATAAAAGAAACACTTCCTTTGACTGCTCCCAAAGTTTTACTTTGCCTCTTCACTGCCCCCAGGGCATATTTCACAGGGAACAGGGACATTTGTAAATAGTCACCATTAACAATGGTATGTCAGGAAGTATTAAAAGATGGGTTTCATTTGAAGTCATGTAGCCGTGTATTCTTTCACCTGTTTCAAAAGGTTTCTTGACACACTGAAGAGGCTATTATTTCAAAGAGACAGCAGTAGCTCCTAACGGTGGTAAACACATTAGGGCTTATACTTCACAGGCATTAATGGCAAAGGGAAAAGAATAGAATTACACTGGTATTATTCCTTAATTGCTGAGATAATGAGGTGCACATACCAAACCTCATTCATCTGGCAAAATCTCTCTTTTATTCTGATAATTCTTTATTCATCGGCTTCTCTCCTTCTCCATCTGCACCACGCAGTGGATTAGACAAATCTGAGGGTGATCATAATTACCCAATCAATAGGATAATTAATGTGGTCATTAGGTTGTTATAAATGTTATCGTGCAGGGATCAGAGAGCTCAGCGATCAATATTGTAATTACACCCCTCCATTGCAGTTAGCATAAAAGCAAGTATGACCACACACTTACCCATATATGTGTACACACAAGTGAACGTGTATGTATACAAACACACGCACGCACGCACAGATCTTATGACCCTAAGGTTTTACTGCCCTGACTACTCTCAGGATATAGAGCCCATTATTCCCCCATCTAATTACTAAGCTATATCAATAGGCTCCATGCAGGAATCAATAGGGCTACCCTGTATGGTCTTTGTCTTATTGGCCTAGTAGTGCATCTTTATTGGAGAGGAAAGGTATTCAGCATGTGAGACGGGGTGAGAAAAGTTAAGAGGTGAGGGATGGACGGATAATGCGTGGACATTGGGGATGAGATTATAGATCTTGTCGCTTGAGGATAGAGGGATGAGATTTCAGTTTGACAGAGGGAAGAAGGATGGGGTGATAACACGCATGGGTGAAAGGATGAAGAGGAAGGAAAATGGGAAGAGGCAGTTTGGTAGGAAGAAGAGCGATGAGTGGTCAAGTTAAGAAGACAGACAGGGAGAATGGAGGGAAATGTGTGTTCAGGGGTCAAAAAGAAAGAGTGGAGGGGGCAGAAAGAGATGGTGAATGGGGAGGTAATGGATGTATAGCAGAAAATGGATCTGTAATGTCGTAGAAAAGGGTGGAGGGATGTGGAGAGAATGTACAAAAAGATGGAGAGGAGGGGATGATGGAGGTTTTGGACGTAATGTGCACCTCATGTTAGGAGTAGGGATGAAGGGCGGACGGGTTATAAAAAGGTTAAAATGGCTGCAGTGGAGGGAAACATAATGTGTCTATACTATTAGATGAAATAGAAGGGGGTGTAAGCACGGGATGGGAGGAGGGAAAGTCCATCCTAAAACATGAAATAACGTGCACGGTCATGAGGATGTTCTCTCTGGATTTATCTGATTTCCTCAAATGTAGCACATCTAAAACTGTCAAAATGACAGTTTACTGATGCCATTAAGGGGACATAAGAAAAGTAAAAATACTTTCAGCTTCTGGTTGTAAAAGCTCTTTGAACACCTAACAGTTTTATCAGAGCAGCTCGACACATGTGTCCTGTCTCTTGGTTTGGGATGGTCTCGTTGCCGATCAACAATACGGGATGCCTTAAAGAAACACCTGACGTGTCTTTGGGTGAGTTTATTCTCCGTAACAGATAATAGAAGAAGGGGTATAAGGTGAAGGTGAGGTGAAGGTTGGAGGAGATGAGACGTGAAAATGGGGTGATGAGGAGGAGCTGGAGGCGGGAGAATGAGGATGGATGGAGAGACAGAAACTGGAAAGAGGTGGACGCAGGTCAGACGAAAGGGCGGTGGGAAGGAAATGGGGGAGGTGGATGAAGGGACACAGGGTGAAGGACGGGTTAACCCACAGGGCTAAATTGGTCTTTAAGGATAAGGAGGCAAATAGCGAGGGCGAATATATGAAAGGCACAATGGGTGGGTGGGATGATGATCGGCTTACAAAAAAAATAAAAATAAAATCTAGATGAAACAATGGAGTGTGTGAGTGATATGGTTATAAAGTCAATAGTTAAAAAAAAGGGGGGGGGGGGATAAAGGTTTGGATACATTCATCATGCTACTTTTATTTGTTTTGTGCTGGCAGGTGGTCTGCTGGCGCTCTGTTATCCTACCGCCGTCATGCCTCCACGTGACCATGTTCAAAGTATGGCTTTCAAATAGCAGCTAATATTTACAGATGACTGTACGCAGCGCGCACACTGCAGCGGGCTCCGGCCGAGAAGTCAGTGAGAGAACTGAAGAAGTCAATAAGAGAACCATGGTGACACTGAGCTGACAGGGAGCAGCAAGCGTGTCTGTTGCGTTAGTGCTAATACGTGTGGTGACATATACACAAAGTATAGCATGCTTCAAAACTACTCCTCCTTTCTGTCGTGATATTCAAGCCAACAGTGTGTGAGCGGTGTGCATTTAATAGGGTGTAGCCTGATTAAGAGAAGAAACCAGGCTACTTTTTATTTCATGTGGCTGTGGACACACCTGAATTAATAAGACAATGATGAAACATCGTATAGCATTATCTCCTAATTAGTCATAATGAGACATCTGACATGACATATTTCCAGAAAGAAAAGATAATGATATGTAAGGGATAATGAAAGGAGAGCCAATTATTGCTACGTTGTACGGTTTTGAACTGTGTCCATAGCAACTGCATCCATAGCAACATGAAAACTGCGTGAACAGTTTCTTTAGCCTATAATTCACATGCCCTTATTGCTATGTAACTGGCAATCGAGGAAGTCTCACGAAGGGAATTTTGAACGGATGCACAAAATGACCGCAGAACCTGATTTTGGGTTTCTGCCCCGTAACTGTCAAAGTCCGTTGACATCATCTTTTCGATTAACCCGTCTTTAAATACTGGTGTTTACTTCGTGTCCGTCTTCTTCAGTTTTGTCGATCTCTCTGTTCTTTGCATCTTTTAACCTCTCTTGCTTCTTCTGTGCTGTGTTCCTGTTTTCAGTTTCCCGTTTTCCAAACAAATTAAAAGTAAATAGAGAAAAACCTTCAATGGTGTTTCCTGATGGAGTAACAGAAAGGTATCGGTTTTTGCCACAGGCTGTCGCCAGTCATCTGACATTGTTAAATTCACTTCTTTTGGTGGGTTGATATGATTAGACGAGGCCTGTTTTTCAGAAATAAGAGACTGTAGAATGCCGTCAATGACCAATCAGAAGAGAGTATTCAACAAGGCTGTGTAATAAAATTAAATAATTCTTTATTGTTTCTCACTAATCATGTTATTTTTCTCAGTAAATACTTTTGTACTCAAGTAGTTATTTTGACAACTACTTTTACTTCTACTCAAGTACTTGTTTAGTACTTGTTTCTACGTGCTACTGAACAAATCTAATCTTATTACTTGTGCACGGTGCTGAGGGCGTGTCCAGGGGGGTTCTGAAGTGGTCTTCCTCACACACACACACCACAGATCCTTCCTCCTCTGCGACACTGTTGGCTGGGCAGGGAAAGCACTCCTGCTGCCTGGAGGACATCTTGTAAGAGCCAGGGGGACACGCTGGAAAAGAACACACAGAAATACAGTACATTAAGATATGTCCAAGAAATTTGATTGAAAAATTCTTGGCTTTCTTTATCGGAACAAGGACAATGTCATTGAACGCCACATTTAAAGGAGATTCCTGCACATACATCACATATTAAAGAAATGTAGAAGCAATTTAAAACCATGAGATATCCCTACAGATTATCCCTGATTATTCAGCACTCAAAATGATTTAAAGCCATTTGATAATCACTTTAACATTTTCACGTCTTTGCACTTAAAGTATTCCGCGAAGCAGAGCAGCATTTTAAAGCCCAGGGGAAAAAAAAGTTCTAATCTCCCTTATGATTCACGAGAGAGAAAATTAAGAACGAGTGGAGGATAAACAGAAAGCAAGTGAATCCACAGGGAAGTACAGATGAGAAAAAAAAGATATGATTAAGGGAGAAGAGTAGGGAAGACTTTAAATAAATCCTTCTGACAAACAGTTCTCACATTACGCATGATCAATGATCTGGGCAAATGGCATCAAAGTTTGTTACTGGATTGAACCAGCGAGGCAAATGAAAACAAGGCAATGGTGCAGACACAAGTGCAAACTTAATTTTGTTTTCCATTTCCCACTTTATTCTATACCACCCCCCCACCCCAAATATCTCCTTCTACAGTCAGTGACACCCAACTTCTGCACACGAAAAGAGAGAGAGAGTGAGTACGAAAGGTGAGAATGTGGCCGAGGGTGATAAGCACCATGACCTTACACGCGCACCTACCAAGAATACACACCATGTAATAGAAGCTTATCAATGCATGTGTGACAACGAGCGGCGCATAAACACCCAGTGAATAAAACAGGCTGTTTTGCACAGTCCCTGTATGCAGTTTCATTTTCCACTTGCCGTGGCTTTGTAGCAGGTGATAATGGGTGTGAAATCAGGGAGCCGGCTCCCGCTCGACGCTCCGCTCTCATCTCTTCTGAGACTGTATGCTGAACAGCGGGTCTCCTTTAACAGCTCTGGTATGCTCTATCCCTCTTTTCCCTTTCCTTTCATTCACATGCCTCTTCTCTGCTTTTGTCTGTCTCTCATCCGTCCTCTAATTAGAAAGACACACCCTCCAACATGCCTACCTTCCCATGCGTCAACTCCCCAGGTTTGAGTGGTCAGAAGGACAGGCTAGATTAACGGATGGACAGGCAACCTGATTTACTGGTTTAATACGTGCCCTGTGACAAGAAAATAACAGACACCTGTTATTTACGGCACAAAATCCATCGTTTTCCAGCGTGAGGACACCTCAGGGAGCAATCTCATTATTGGACATTTACCAAAAACCAAAAGACAAGACAGTTTAATGAAGTCAAGACAGAAAATTAAAGCAGTCTGGAAGATTTACTCAAGGATGTGCCTACTGAGGGGCTAACAAGAACAAGCTAGCCAACCAAGCTGAATATATTAATTGCTAATGAAAGTTAGTTGTCTGTATTCTGCGGTTATGAGTGATTTAATATCAAGACCAGAGTTTTAGAACTCTAATTAACAGAGTCTAAAATATCTTGAACCGTCTAACACACCTCTTGGTAATGGCATCACCTTTAGTAGCACCCACACAACAAGCTAAGCGGTAAGTGGAGCTCAGTGAACAAAGATGCTCGAGCATCTTTCCCACCTCTGGCACTGTGTCACACTGGGATACAGTTAAGTAGTAGGCAGAGCGGAAACAACAAGTCTGTGTGTGAGACAGACAAGTTGAGCTCCACACAGCAGGTGCAAAGACACACAAAAGCTGATGTCCCCAAAATGCTTTCGGCTTAGAGACGTTCATCAAGACATCAAGTGCAATGACGATGGGGCTTCTGTTACTCAGCCTCTCTAACAAGACACACGCAGGCACAAAAGGCCTGCCATCACACATCGGTTAGTGGGCCTCGTCAGCCTCTCCTGGGCACAGATCAGAGTTAATGTGTGCATGCGCCCGCGTACATGTGTGTGTGCCTGTGAGTTGCGTATCCAAGGCTGCAAGAACCTTGTAATCGACTTTCTAATATCTGTCATTACACAGAGAAAAGCCTCTCGCTTTCAGCTCACAGCACAGCCAAGCATGGGGACAGAAACACACACACGCTTGTCAAGCGGCTCTGAAATAGACTCTTTGTTCCTGACCGCGCTGCCACTATCCTCCCCTCACCACGCCAAGGACATCAAGCGTGCATAGCACCCAAATCAAGGCAAAATTATGCATAGATCTATGAGAACAGAGATGGGATTCGCGTTTTCTACCCATCATGCTTAAAAGCATGCTAGCCATAACTCGCGGCTGGCTTGCAATCATGACTTATCTCTTGAATTCAGCGTGGATACACGTTTTGCTTGCCCACCTTGAAAATGTGTGTTTAATGATAGGGGTGTATTCAAGACAATATGTGCAGCTCCGATAACAAAAGGAGCTGGCCATGCGTGCTGCCCATCATTCTCCAAAGCACGGCATCATCCGAAGGCTCGCCAGCAGCCAGTGCCAGGAAAGGTCACGTCAGTCAAAATGGGCAAGGAGCCATCTGCCAATGGGAGAATGTGGCAGAATGGAATCTCTAAAATGCATCCAACAGTGTGTGTGTGTGTGTGTGGGGGGGGGGGGGGGGGGGGGGGG
>JBBPCS010000037.1:8959340-8969910 GCA_037974645.1 Hollardia meadi | reverse complement strand
GTGTGTGTGTGTGTGTGTGTGTGTGTGTGTGTGTGTGTGTGTGTGTGTGTGTGTGTGTGTGTGTGTGTGTGCTAGTGTGGAAAAGGGAGGAGAGAGAGGCCAAGATGGCACTGCCTGCGCGTGTAAAAGCGTGTGTTTGTGTGTGCATCACAGCGATAACTGCATTATATAAACAATCTGCACGGAAAATCTCAGCCAGAATATGAAATGAGATTTTTTTTTTTTTTTTTTAAAGCTTGTGGAGTTCAAAGAACAATCATACGTGCACAAACACAAGCACACACACACACACACACACCTGCCTGATAACATGCAAATACTGACACCTGAAGGTCAGTAGCAGCTCTCTCCTGCGGAACTTTAATGGATCCTGGGAGAAGCTGGAGAATTTACTGTTTGATCTCACCTCCATCTCGCTTCCCCTGAACGCGCGCCCATTCCTGCGTCACGTGACCATCACATGGCTGGTGAACCCAATACTGGACAGTTTTATAGGGACATTAGTGTTCAGGAGGGAGCTCTTGCATCTTGTAAGAACTGAACAGCACCACATAGACAACACATGCGCCCATGATTTAGGATCACACACCAACACTCAGAGCAATCGCAGTGTCTGGTACAGTATCTGAAGATTAAAAGGGCACATTATCTCAGCAGGCCTGTCGTTAATCCAGTAAATAATAATCTGTTGAAACTGTCAGACACACATCTAAACACTCATATGAGACACACACATTTATCAATTAATTGACCGTCGGAGTGTTAATTTACAGTTTTGATAACTGTCATTTATCAAGCAAAAATGCCAAACATTTCTTTATTTCAGCGTCTGTTCTGTGAGATTTTGCTGCTTTCTCTGTTTTATATCATTGTTAATTGAATATCTTTGGCAGGGCTCAATTTGTGGCCTCCCAGGTTGGAACCAGCAACCTATTTGTTTAGATCGGACACCCCCTTTGCCACCATCAAAACCTATAAATAAACCGTGTAATATTTTGTTGTCTGTTCTGTGATTGTAGCACCTACAAGCTTTGTGCATGTCACGTAAGCTAATATTACTGCGATCTGAATTAGGAGCTGCTAAGTAAGTGGGTGTTTGTGCTATGGTTTGGTGACATGAGTTTGGGCTGTGTGTGTGTGTGTGTGTAGGTGCGACGCTGTCCATAGTACTTAACGGAGCGGAGGAGGTCCATACGCAGACAGAGCTTGATGCTAAATTCCATTAGTCTGCTGAGAGAGAGCTGCAAACTGTGCATCTCTTGCTTATTTTGAGTTATTATTGTGAATGATTTGATTGAAATTAAGTCATAGTTTGGATGTTTTGTTCGGTTTTCTTTAGTTTTAGCAGCTAGCACCTATGCGTTGTCCAAGGTGCACCAGGCACTGTGGATTTTTGGTGTGTTTTTCTCTCCACCAGCACTGACCTTTGGGTTATGGACTTTTTTTTCTCCATACAAAACAAAAGATTTGAAATGTTGCCTTGGGCACTGGCGAATCAAGATGGGCATGTGTCACAATTTTCTTAATTGGAAAATCTAAAAGTTGGTGTACCTACAGGGTCATGGCCTGGGTCAGCTATCCCCTACAGACACATTCTAAGACAAATGAAAATATTCAGCTTTGAAGGATATATTTTTCCCCACATAAGTTCAAATAACTAGTTTAATAAATCCGGAAAATACATATTCACCTTCTCCCTTACTGGAAAATCCAGCATCTATAAAACGTATCTAATTTTAAAGTTTAACGAGACCGAAGATGTCCATTCTTAGCATGTGTGTGCTGGAGATTGAAGTTGCTCACACGTACATGTCTTCAACTCAAATTTAAGCCATGCACAAAGAAACTGCACACGGAAGCTCAGACACAATAAGCAAAACCCATTTTTGAATGGAGGGTGACTGTAAACACAAAAACAAACCTCATACAACTGTCCAAAAAACTGACACACAAAAATGCACAAAACTAAACTTTGTACTCAGCGGTAAAACAAAAGAATAAAGCAGAGCTAAAATCAGAGCACTTAACATGCATTATTAATAGTGTACATTGGGTTTCCATGAATTACAGGCCACAACCTAAAATGAGTCGCACACCTCTTTCTGGTAAATTGCATTGAAAACTACAAGAGCACTGCTATGTTTTCATGAGCACGCTTCCAGGGGCGACGCTAATACCTAGCGTTGCGTAAGATTATTCACAGTTTATCCTTGATTTCTGTAGAATCCCTTGGCTGTGTAATCAGAGAGGGAGTTTATGCATTCATTTATAGCATTATTGCATGCCTTTCTCAACGCCAACCTATTCATTCTCTTCTCCGTTTACAACGCCTGAATTAGCACAAGAGCAAATTTCTCATCTAACAGTTATCTCTGTGGTCTTAAGCATAATTTAAAAAAAAAAAAATCTTTTCTAAAATAATGCAGTCAACGCACTCACATTGTTCAGTGGGAAACTCCCTACATCCATCATTTTTCTGACTTACAAGCTTCTGCGCACCTTTTAGAAAATCTTATTTGGAATTCTCTTTAATGTCCCTGGGCAAAGCCGGCCTTGCATAACCCCTTTTGGCGGTGGCAGTGGCCTGACACTGTTTGTGCTGGGCTAAGTGATGCTCATTAAAATTTGATGAGATTATTATTATTAATAATTTTTTTTAGGGGGTTGAAGCGGAAACGGGCCCGAGGTTCTGTTGAGGTCTTGGCCTCAATCAAGAACAGGCAGAATGAGGCAAGCAGAAGTGGGAGAAAAGTTCCAAAGGGGGAGGACTGAAGAAGAAAAGGCAGGAAAGATGATGAGGAAGAAAGGAAGAGTCGGTATGAAGCAAAGAAAGAGCATCCTGATAAACTTGATACGACTGGAGCAGGAAGAGGAGCAGACAAACAAAGACGGAGAAAAATAAAAGCGCTTGCGAATACATAACTACATTGTCATGGACAGCAGACAGTAAACAAGAGTAAGCACTGGAGGTTTATGCACCAGAGGAACAGGGGAAGGGAGGTAAATAAGTGAAGAAGCATAGAAGAAGAAAAGAGTGAGAGAAGAAAGGAGAACTGTTGTTTTGCTCTCCGGCCTGGTCCTCCTCTGGCCCATGATTCATTGCAAATGAAATGTCACCCTGGCAGGCAGTAATGCCGGCCGGCCCGCTCCCCTGCAGCCTAATTGAATTTTACAGGCACATAAACAACAGTCAGCCAGCAGAGAGAGAAAGAGAGAGAAAGAGAGATTATTGATGCTAGTGTTTACAGGTGGAGGCTTCTGATGTTCCATAAGAGAGTGTGTAAGGGCCTCTGGGGAAGCATAACACAAAGCACACAGATGGAGGGGACGCCAAAGCAGGCCTGCCACTAACACGACTCCCTCAAGAAACACGCACAAATACACACATAACTATGACACTAAAACTGTCTGCGCTCCGAGACACATATTTGCTAAATACAGCATGCTTTTACCAGAATTACCAGAGCTGCTCGGCAACGAGCAAGGACACAACTTTGACTTTGAGCACGTTTCACTACGCGTTTTTGCTGTTTGTTCAGGAAGGTTCCTGGGAAGGTAATGAGTCTTTTATTCAGCACACAGAAGCTAAACACGCATGCAGCATTAAGGCAATCAAACAATACAATTCAAATGCATAAATACTGCATGGTTTCCTGCTCGTTTCTTAAAATTCAAAAAGGAGTCGCTACTAATTATGCGCACTGTCTCATAACATTGTCTCTATTTCTCCCCAAATTACACAGTTCTTTCCAGGATGTGGCCTTATTATTAAGAAATTGAAAGACCCATAAATAAGTTGCCTACTTTATTATTAAACCACAAGCTGAATACTCCTTTCTGACATTTCAGTGTAAACTATTCTCAAGTGTGTTCGCCCTGGTTGGTTAAGTAAGCTGTGCTGACAGAGAGCTGTTTGCAGCTGAAAGCCACTGAAGACTGTATTAGAGTAGTCAGCAGTGTCCCCTCAGGCAGCCCGGGGGCCAGGTCAATTTGTCCAATCCTGATGGAGGACATAACCTCCATGACAGCCGGGCAGCTTGACAAACATAGAGAAAAGCATCTGCTGCACCGGCACAGACCAATTCCTGCACCAGCCGTCAATTTCTTTAAAATTAACACATGAGATTAAAGGGGCTTTAAGCACTTTTCTTCAATAGCGCTATGAGATATTGAGTAAATATGAGGCATGCTGAAAATCATTATTTATTACTAAGGGGGTATACCATTTTAATTCCACTGAAATGAACCGTTTCTTTCATTCTGAAAATTACTAGTCCTCTAAGGGTTTAAAGCATAATCACTTAAAATACAAAAGCTATAAAGGCACAATTAGTTCAGCAATGGCAATTTTATTGTGAGACCCGACGAGAGAGGAAATTTATCTTTAAGAAAGTAGTATATTTTTTACGAACAATTGACGATGCCTCCCCCCTCATAGCGGTACAGTTGATCCCACTGGGTATCTACTGGTGCGTCAGTTTCACCCAGGAGGAGATGGGCACATAGAGGATGAAAAACATATGAGGAGGGGAAAGTGAGAGCCTTCAGTTCACTTACTGCCACTTGCAGCTCTGACACGACCTTCTGCAGGCCTCTCTGATCAGTGCACTTACAGAAAACACATACAGAGCAGCAGCATTTTAAAGGTAAAGGAAACTACAGTTCTAAAGCTGGCAGGTATGCTATTCAGAAAAATCAAGAGGAAACTTTGGCCTTTTGTCACTGCCTGCTAGAGTGAGATTTGAGTTGGACTCCCACACACACACACACACACACACACACCCTGCAAACTCTGACACCGGTGGCCATGAACTTAGTAGTGTTGCAAACGCAGGTTTTTCAGCCATGGCCCTACAAGCTGTAAATTGAAGCTTGAAGCTTGGGCTTGAAAAACACCTCCTTCCCACCCTTGTTCCAATGTCGACTCTCAACTGCACTCTATAATGAAGACAAGAGAGTTAAGAACCTGTTCTACTATTTAAGCTTCAACTCAATGAGATCATTTCAGCCTCCAGAGGAGCTCCGCTTTGAGTTATCGTTGTTTAACCGAAACTCCTGCTTCCTTTCCGTCTTCAGCTTGCCAACTTGTCACACAAAATGTTTGTCTCTCCATCTAACAGCTAACAAATGTGTCTGTCTGTCCTACAGTATTCCCTGCCTGCTTATTCATCTTCCTGTTTAGCAGCTAGTCTGCTCGTTTTTGCCGTCTGTCCCTCCTCTGCCCATCTGTCTTTCCGTCTAATAGCTCACCGGCCGGTCTGTCTACCTCTCTCTGGCTTACAATTGCGGCCTCATAAACTGGGATGAGATTTATCCTTGTGCCAAATGAGGATAACGACACGGCATAGATGAGGCTGGCTAGATGAGATAACAAGGGGGAAGGACAAATAAAAAACACTGACGGGGAGAGGCGACTTGCATGTGTGTGGGGGTGTGTGTACGCAAGCATGTGCATGTGTGGAAAAGACTGTAGCGGTCCATTTAATTGGTAAGACAATAAATATCCATCACATACCTTCAAAACAAGACACCTCATATCCTCTTAGTTTTAATTAATGCGTTTAATGGTTAAAAAAAAAAAAAAAAATTGTTGAAAAGGTAACAAACACTTGTCAGGGAGTGACGGAAAAATGTCGACTATTTTTGGATTTTAAAAATGGGCCAACAGTGTGCGTGTGTGTGTTTATGCTACACGTCCCTGGCTCAGCAGGACTCCAACTCTCCCTGCTGACTGTGACCTTCCCTCCAAGCAAGTCACCCCGTTTCTCTCATTACCCACCCTCCGAATATCTCTCCATCCCTAAATCCCTCCCGTTCTGCCGTCTTCTCCTACCCCCCCCCCCCCCCCCCAGCCGCCCATCCTTCCTCCTTCCCTCCATCTTTGCCTCTGTCATCCCTTGATCCAACCGTCCCTCCCTCAGTCTGACTGGATGATGCTTGTAGTCCTTGATGTAGAGCACAGAAAGGGGCTTCATGAATACACCATCCATCACCACCGGCAGGGCCAGTTAAAACCACGACACACACACACTATTGATTTTCGCTGTGTGTGTGTTTCTTTTCAGTGCCAACACATACACACAAAATATACAGTAGAACCAAACAAAAGGGAAAATATGAGCATTCGACCGTGCTTATACACACACCACACTTGAACGAGTTTCAATGTGTAATGAGGAGGAACACCGAGTGTCTTTGTTGACAAACATGTGCATTTGTGAACTGTGTAATGTAGGCCTACAGCAGGTGTGCATGCATGTGTGCAGGTCAACCAATAAATCCTTGTGCAAGATGTTCGGCAGACATATAAAGTATGAGTGTGTGTGTCTGTGTGTGTGTCTGTGTGGGGCCTGGCAAAAATGTACATAGACAGGCATGCGTGAACTCGTGTTTTCCCGTGCCTGATTTTCAATCTGTGCAAACACGGTGATGGTTCACTGCACCACTCTCACTGTTCCACACTCCGCCCTCTCAGTGTGTCCTGCATGATGGATGATAGGGAGGGAAAATAACTAATTCAACAGTAGATTTACATTGTTCTGGATGGCAAGCATCACAACACAGAGAGGGACATGGAGTGAGAAAGAGACTGAGGGGTGAGGGAAAGTCAAGCTCTTGCCACCTACAAGTGCAAACTCCACCAGGGCAGTGGTTACATATTGGGGTTAATTTGTGCATGTGTATCGCTCGATTACAAATGGATTAAAAAAAGGTGAAAAAGTGGATTTTAACATCACCCATAAATGTCTTAGGGAATGTCATGATTGACAGCTGAGCCCTGCTCGTGATTAAGCCTTTAGAGACAAGATTTGACTTGCTATTCAGATCACATGGCCAGTTTTCCTCTTTGTTGCTCAGTGGTGTCAGGACATCACAAGAAATTAAACCTCATCAAGCCAAGCCTGGAAAGCTCCGGGACTGACTCTCAGTTTCTGCCGGTGTGTGTTGTGTGGGCAGTCCTATTCTTCAGAGAACCCGTTTGAGTTTCAGGACAGTTTCAAGGTAATCTAAAGCAGTATAGAGTTAAGACTTGTCTTAAGGTTGGGCTAGTGGCTATTTTAGAGTAAGGACTGGGATTTTGGCTGAAATAAAATAGATGCACATTAGGGTAAAGCAGTGGTTCCCAACCTGTCTATTAACTAACTATTCAGCATTTCAAATTTAAAAAAAGCAATGATTATAGAAAAGAAAAGATGGAGGAACTGTTTTTCCAAACCCTTTTAGGTTGTCCAAACATCCAGGAGATCTCTGTGAGCCAGTGGACCAGAGGCTCTGCAGGAGACCTCTATGCCACAGCACAGTGGAAATGTCACCCATAACACTCGCCTCAGGATGCCAATCACTCCCCACCATGAGAGCGTGTGTGTGCGCGAGCGAGCGCGAGAGAGAGAGAGAAAGCACCAGAGAGAGAAAGACTAAGGGACACGTCCATGTGTGTAAAAAGAGCTTTTAATGATTATTGATATAGCGCGTACACTAAATCCCACACATCTCTATCAGGATATACTGTAAAATAAGATTCAGCCACAGCGTATGTCTAGATTTATGTTTCTCTGTGAGGTGTTAGGGTACTAATGAGCTTGTCCATCCAAGGGTATTATGGGTTGTCAATATGAGAAGTACAGGTGTTTGTGGAACCATGATTATACATCAAAACAATGAGTCTATATGTGTGTGTGTGTGTGTGTGCGTGTGCAGAGGGGTAGGCAGGCTTTGGTCAGGCGTGAAGACAGAAACAGATGGAGTGGTTTATGGACAAATAACGCACATGAGCCTGTGAGAGAGTGGGAGTAAGCCCATGTCTGAGCACGCATATGTGGTGTTGTTTGTTTCTGCGCATGCATGTGGGCTTGCATGTCTTGCATATGCACATGTCCAAGAAATGCTGGTGATACATTTCCATGCATATCCATGGGAGTGTGCACTATGTGTGTGTATGCATAAGGGGTGGGGGTATGGCACCACGGCACAGGTGTCCCTGGAAATGCCGTACATTTTCATGGGGACGTGGGTTCTGTTTTGTGTACTAGGGAGGGTGCGTGATAAGAGAGGGTGATGACAAATGACAACAAAATGAGGAAGGCGGGGGGATGGAAAGTCAAGCTGGCGCACGCTGCCAATGCCAGGCTCCCTGTGCAGCCAGGGGGGCGGGCACTCTGTCCTCACTGCAGGCCCCTCTGCAGAGCTGTGAATACAGGGACAGCAGCCGGCGCACACACAGTCCCATACGATGCCGGTCACATGCAAGCACACATGTCCAAATGCACAATAAATGTGATATCCATGGTTTATTTTTAATAAAGGACAAATGTACAGTGAAGATACTGAGAGGCACTTTGAACTTTTAATGTTGGCTAGCCATCCAATATGTACAGGATGTAAAAAGTGGCTAATTCATGCTCCATGGGCTAACTAGAATTACTGGCTTGTGGTTGTATGCCTCCACACACCAGTGAAGTTTCAGTTCACATCCATGTCTGTCCAGACTCATAATATATGTAGTGACTGATAGAGAGCTTGCTCACATGGTGCAACGGCAATCACCTGAAGCTCAATATCAACAAAACCAAAGAGCTTGCGGTGGACTACAATGCTTCAAATATGGATGTTGCTGCAAAGAGTCTTCACACAGAAGATCTATACAATCAGCACAGTTTGTGTGAAATTTTGTCATAATTAGTGCATATATTCTTGAGTCCAAGTGAATGTTGCTGAATTTGAAGAATTTCTGTCAAGGGGTTCCCGAGATATCGCATTCACAAGAATGGGACAGACGGACGGACGGATAACCCAAACACATGGGCCACGCGCTTTTTCATGCACCTGAGCATCTTTCATTGAAACGACTGGAGCCTGACATGTTATCCAGGTCTCTTAACATGTTTCCAACCAGGGGTACTTGCGCTGTTCCTACGGGGTACGTGAAGAAATTGTAGAATAGCTCAACTAATTGGATTTTTTTTTTTTTTTAAAAGACTTAATGATTTGACTGGAAAATACATCAATATATCGAGTCAACTATAAAACTTTAATTAGGTGTCGTTAAAAAAAAAAAAAAAACTTGACCAATCCGAGCTACACATTGAAAGTTCATCCGCTCTTACATCTACTTTTGTATAATTAATAGTTAAATAACACCCAGTTTGAAATAAATTCAAAGTAGCACATTTGGAACATAAGTGGTGGCATCGATAAAGGGATACTTGAGGTCATCGGACTCTGCTGTGGTGGTGCATCTTACAAAAAAGGTTGGGAACTATAGTCTTAACACATCCATGTTGGGATGTTAGGATTGCACAGCAAGTGCTTGCTATTCCGTTTTGAGATCCCTTCCGAGGCACCTTAATTCTGTCATCATGTGACCCAATGACTCACGTGACACCAACATGTGGACAATTAAAGATGTTTTAATCCTCACGGATAGCTGGTTTAGCTCCGCCAACGAGTGACAAAACATCTTCAAGACCAATTCTGCAAATCCAGTTACCTTTGACTTTGCTCTCCTAGATACATTTGAGATAATTTTTTCATTTCACTCCTTTGACCACAGTGAGACCTGCATGCTAAAAATAATTACCGCTTTAATGCGATTCCTTTTAAGATTTGCTCTTGAATAAGTGTGTGCACCGCCGCGGCGCTCGTTGTCTTTTGACCGTTTCGACAGAATAAGTACGTTTCGCTCAGGTTAAATGGGGGCAGACAGATCTATAGACCGATCCCACATCAATTTTGAACAGATGGAAAGTTATTAGTGGAGGTTGAATGGGTGATGGGAAAGAGGTGATTGTGGCGGAGCAGGTCAACTGCTCGACAGTGCCTTCTCACCTCCAATAAATAATTTTAACAGAGGAGGGATGATACATGAACAGAAGCCACGTTGCATGCATATGTGGGTATCTGTGTAGAATTTTTGTCTGTTATTTCCAGTCTCCCTACTCTGTTGCCTGGAGCCCAAGAGAGAAAAAAAACCACTGACTACTTCTAAAACCTCTCCCTATGACACGCTTGCATGTGCACAATAACACAGAAACACTTGTAAGCTGTCTCGGGTACCAGCGTCCCTCTGCTGCGTCACTTCAGGACAAGAGGAATCATACAGTCTGACATAATCAGACTTATCTTGAGCCTACGAGGAAGCTTGTCCTCACGCAACCTTTTATGCGTCAGAGGGTTTCACCCAGGACTCACAATCTGCGCCTTGTTAGCAACTGTGGCCCAAAGTCACGAGGGGCTGCGGTCATGTGACCTGACATGGGTTAAAAATCACACAAAGTTTCTCTTTCTGAGAGAAAGCTGTTGAGATTCTGTCTCCGTCGTGTGAAAACCAAAATGTCAACTTTCTATGAGCAAAGAAATAAAAACCTTCGTTGGGATGCATCTTTCAGAGAATTCAACAAGTGTTTAAATGGTCAAGAATTGTCTCAAACCACAGAGGATTTTTTCTTTAATGTAAATTCAAATTCGCCTAATTCGGACATACATGGTTTTCACTGAATATGAAGACTTTGTGAAAATAAGCATATTCTTTATACACATCAAGTCAGCTGACTGTGTCTCCAGCTGCACGGTT
>JBBPCS010000037.1:8928454-8959240 GCA_037974645.1 Hollardia meadi | reverse complement strand
TTTACATTTTACCTTATGATTTAAATAATGAGCGGCTAAAATGAGAGCAACTAATTGCAGCTCCTTTGCAACCACACGTGTCGTCCCCCTTTGGCCATATTGTACGGTCCTCGAATGATCATCAAAGTGTAAAATTGCTGCAAAAACGAAAAATCAGAGTAGGGAAAGGAAAGAAGGAAGCGGCATGACAAAGCTGTCTTATTTGTCTTAATAATCTCGTTTTGTGCCTCATACCTGTCATTTATCCAAGAGCTTCTCCAACAGGCCATTTCTCTCCTTAACTGAATGTTTGATTCGGCTCAGCAGTCATGAGTGAGGCAAAGAGAAACGAGGCTGTCACGTTGGCCGAGTTAGCAACATGATTAAGGCGGATGCCAACCTTTTCTAACTTTGATGCATTCATGTCGGCTGTATTTAATTCATGCGTCTGGTGTGGGAGATTGAAAGTGGTAAGACGGGGCAGAGAGGAGGATGAAGGCAACATGTTGCGATTTGCGCGTTTATCCCACCTTCTCATTGATTCTGCCTGTGGCCAAAGTTGCCTCGTTGCTCTTTTCTCTTCCCGTTTCACTTTCTTTCTCTCCATTCTCTTTGACTTATTACACCCCGTGACCTGCACTTGCTTCTTATCCGCCACACCAACTTTACTCTCAACTTTTTCTGTTTTTACTTCCAACCTCTCGACCTCCTCATCTTGACTCTCATCCGACACTTTTTCCTGCGTTTCCCTCCGTTGTCCTTCCTCTCTTGCTTCACTCATTACCATCTATTGCTGGCATCTCTCCCCACCACCGCTATCATCCCCAGCTTTCAAAACTCATTTTATGCATTTAGTTCTTACACAGAGCAACTAAAAATACTCTTTTCCACAATTCTGTGCATTCTTTCCCATATTTTTTCTTTCCTCCCAACATTTTCAGTTCCTTCCACACCCATATTGTCCTCTGCTTTCTTTTTTCCTTCACTTCCTTCCTGTCTTTCCTTGCATCACTCTCCCCAGGTGAAGGAAGGCAGGGGAAGGATAAATGGTGAATGCTTGGCCTCCCTCCAGCTCACATTTGAAATAACCAAGAGACATTTTAATGGTCCTTCTGCAAGTGAGCACGCACATATAGGTGCCTGTGTGTCTATGTGGGATTTGTATTAATGTGTGCAAATGTTTGTTGGTCCGAGTGCTGTTTGCATACTTGTTGTATGGCAGGCCGACTAAATAAATACATTACATGCTGGGCTCAAAAGAACGCATTTGTCTGTCTCCCAGGAGAACGTGAATTATTTAAACATGAAAGCTGGAGAGAGAGATATGGCTAAAAGTAGCAGGTGACGTGCCTGGAGAGGAGAAAGAAGGATGGTGGGAGGGGGAAAGACCAGATGGGCAGGGGTGGCACAGAGCCAAGGAGAGCTGGTATAAAGGAAAGGGGTTGTTTTGGTTTTTTTTGTTTTTTTTTAAAGTGTGTTAAAAGAGAGACGGGGGATGAAAGAGAAACTCAGGCACTCGAGAGAGAACGTGGGGGCTGTAAGTGATAGCGGCTTTTGTATAAAAGGCACAAATCAGGGAAGCTCGGGGAAAAAAGAAAAGAAAATACGCTGCGACTTCTGTCTGAGACAAAAAGAGACTTGGGGAGGGCATGACAAGAAGTGACAACAGACAGAGGGGGAGATGAGTGCAACAGAGGGAGCGACTTCAGAAACATATGATTGGGCGCTGGTGCCAAATTTTGAGCGTGCACACACACACACTCCGTCTCTCTCCCCACCACATACACACATTAGACAAATCTCGGAGCTTCTCCCGCAGATTTCAGCCTGTTAACCTAACTCACCCCGCCTCACCCCACTCACCCCATCTCACCCTGCCACCTGGTCCCCACAGGGTGCAGGAGAGGGGTTTGGAGAGACAGAACTAGCATGTTCGACAGAATATTGGAAAAAAAAAAAAACGGGAGAAAAATTTAAAAAAAAGGGGGAAAGGGGAGAAAGAAAATGAGGTTGATGAAAAACTTTTACAGGAAGTCGTGAAGCACCACAGAGATAGAAATGGGATAGAAATTAATGCTTCAGAGGGTGTGCAGAGAGGGGTAAATGGGTGAGGGAAGTAAAGACAAGAGCGGGGGGAAAGGGGAGGAGAAGGAAGGCGTGTGGTAAATTACAGTGGGAAGGAGAGAAATAGGAAGGAATGGCAGGGTGGTGAGTGTGCCTGGAAGCTGGATTGTGGGTGCAGCAAACAGAGATAATAAGAGAATCTGCTGAAGGCATGCATCACACTCGGTAATTATATAGAAAGAGCAGCCTGCCTTAATTAGAACAGGATGGAGCTCATGAGTCTGACACAAACACACACAAAAACACACAAACACACATGAAACGCAGCATTTGCGAGGTGAATTATTACATAATTTATTTTGTCCCGCGGTCTGTTCCTGCTGGTGGCATTTCATAATGAGATTGGAGAACAAGCGTGTGCTCATCACCACAATAACATGCAGTGCAAATTCATGAATGCATGCAGGGTCAGGATATATACTAACAATGCCGTGAGTGCACTTGCGATTCTTGCTAGCAGAGCGCCAACGCTCAAAATCACCGTCGTACACATCCCTCTTTACATTCACAGCTCGAAGCTGGTCAAGTGCCCCCACGGTCTTCCAGTCCTCCGAGCAACTGGGGATTGAGTGTTTCTCATTCACCATTAGACGCTGGGATTTTCCCCATTCATTCATTCATTCATTCATTCTTTCTGCAGTTTATTTGTGGAAACTTAATTTCAAGAGACAAAGTTTACACAGAACTGAGAATAATAGAATTTTATCACCACGAGTTTTCTTGTTGCAGCTTTTTCTACAATTAGACAATTCATCCAGTTATTGAGCACAAAGCAGGAGGAATGAAAAGCCGCTGTTCTAATTTAGTGGATGTTAACATTTCCAGCAGATTTTAATTCAAGCCACCAATGACATGTTTGTGTACTTTCCATTTAACTGCTTCTTTAAAACAATTTACAGCTGGATTACAAAGGTTATACGAGGGTAATCGTATAATTTGGTGATTAAGTGTCTGAATGCCTGTTTAGATTTATTTGATTTTGCCCTCTGACTTTTGTGCACTCTCCTGTGCCCGTTCATTAATCTAGTGTGACTACTAAACTGTGACCGTTTTATTTGATCAGGTAAATAACAAAATAGTGCCACATTTCATCTCTTGGAATGAGTTATCCAGAGTGAAATGTGATGAATCTGTATGCATATTTATGTGATGCCCCCCATGTTGCTGCTAATAAAGATGTGTTCAAATCGAAATCTTTTCTTTGCTCAATTATTCCTGCCCGTGAATGCGTGCTCTCAAAAAAAAACAACTAACATATTAGCTCAGTGGTTCCCAAACTTTTCCACATCAAGGACCCCTAATCTGACTCAAATTTAGACCATGGACCCTCATTTGATATGATTTTGTCCCAGGGTCCACCATCTGAAAATAATTTTGATTTTAAATGTGAACATTTGAGCCTATGACCAAAATAGTGACACATTCAGTCATTGAGTTACCTATAGATGAAATTATAGTGAAAATAAATTATTCCCCTTTTTGCTGGGGACCCCCTGGAATCCCCTCAAGGACCCCTAGGGGTCTCTGGACTCCATTGTGAAAACCACTGCTTTGGCGGTCTCCATAGAGGTAAAGTCAACTTCAGTCCCTCAGCAATTTAATATTTACGACTGTATCAGCATTAAAAAGACAGGGAACATTATGACAACAGATGCTATAATCTGACGTAATCCACTGCTGTCAGGGTTGACTCATTGCGTGCGATAATAATCCTCTTCTCTACTGCACAACACTATCTGCTTACACCATTATCAGTTGCTACTCGCTGGCTATTCAATATTATTGACCTGCGATGAGAAACTTAGTGCATTCGCACTCACTGAGTCACACAAACAGACCCCGGGGTAAATAAGACATAATCATAGAACCTGCACTGACTGTGTACAAACACACACACAGATTAGTTGAACATTATGCTTAGGTGATTGCCTGCTTTGCATACTGTCTCACAGCAGTCGGTAATGCATGTCCTCCATGCACACGTAGCCTGATTGGGACAAACTCCCTTACACACACACACACACAGACTGCAACACTGTAATCGTATTACCCATTTCTATTAGTCGCACAGAGACTTTCTTCCAAACACAGAATGACATCAAGCAAAGTGTCTGTGTGTGTCTGCTGTGTGCCGCAGCATGCTGCTGAATGTGTGTGTGTGTGTGCCCTTACTATATGTGTGGGTGAGCAGTCCCAGCGCAATTCCTCAGTTTAGTGGAGCATTACGACTGATCAATAGCTCTGGTGCGGTGGGAGATGTCGGGGTTGGGGCTGCATATTCATACCATTACAGCTGAACTCAGAAATAACACACTACAGTGGAAGTGTGTGTGTGTGTGTGTGTGTGGGCTGATTGCTCTTAAGGAGAATGACAGGCCCTGTCACCTAGCAGACCCCACTGTGCTCACTAAACTGTACCGAAGGAAGGTTGAGCACCGAAGACACAGTAATCCGTCTTCGTTGGTGCCGTCACTGGACTTCACCATCCTTGTCTGCTCGCTCCTTTGGCTACACGCCTGGTTCATCCTGTTCTCCCTTTACTCCTGCTGTTCTTTCAGAAGTTTTTGTCCTCCTGTAACTGTATGAAAGCCCATATTTCTCTCTCCTCATCTGTGCCTCCCCAGTGGCTCCTGACTTTGCACTCAGTGTCCAGCTATATTCAGATTATATTGTCCTCAGCTCAGCCTTTTAGAAAACAAAGCATCGATGGTAATTCCACAAAACAGGTCAAGCAACACATACTTTTTGTTTGCACACAGACCAACTGCCAATATCAGTGAGCAACACTTATCTCCAACTGTCAAACACTTAGTGTAGGCCCAGAAATCTCCACAGCACAGGTAAAGTTGTGCATGATTTAATCCACCAACTTTTTCCACTTTCACTCTTTCTGTGGTCAACCATTGGTTCCTCTAAAAAGACAAGTGCGTTCTTCAGAAAAGAGGCCAAGCGGCATAAAACAAAAAGAGGCATTAAAGGCCTGTTGGTGTCTCCAAACATGCTGTTAAAATACTTTAGCAGCTTCTCATTAACTCTGCAAAATGCTAAAAGGCCACAGGCAGTTTAAAAAAACAAAAAAAAACATGAACAGCATGAACACAACTTTTTTTCTTTCTTTCCCTCATTCTTTTGAAGTTTGCTTTCTTTCTGTCTGTCTCTTTCCAGGTGTCTCTCACTTTCCATTATTAACCTGTTTTGTTTTTTGTGTGTCTTTGTTGTACTTCTAAAAAACACCACTGTTATGAAATCCCACAACACTCTGCCGTTAGATAAATCTCAATCTTTGTGGAACTGCCTGCATGAGAACGAGCCTCAATTCCACAACCGCAGCAGTTTTAAATGGGAGCAGACACATTTCCGCATCAATACTCCACCTCTCATTAGACCTGTCACCAGAGAGCAGGGCCAAAGAAGAGGCACGATTATACAAATTGTCCTGCGTCTTTCTCTTACAAAGCCAGATCAGCTGTCATTCCACTCGGCTGTGGCCATTCACACCAGCCGCATCATTATTCCATCACATGTATTTAGAAATCATCATCTGTGGTGGTATCTCGATCGTCAAGTGTCAGAAAGGTACTCAATGCATTTGTTTATGGCACCGTAATGAAAAACAGACTTCAGAAGGATGAAATTAAAGTAAATCTAAGCACAGTGAAATAAAACGGTGCCTCCAATGTAAATAAAAAGACTGATCCATCAAATGTATTAGTGTGATGAACTTAATTGCATTAGGAGCGCTCATTCTCACTGAAGGTTCTTCTTTCGATATGATCCTATAATAAAATAGGATCCTAATTTATGTTTGGTGAACGGAGCTTGCATGTTTTTTCGTGTATATGCACTTAACTTAATTGCACTTCATATGCCATTAACCTTCCACCAAACCTTTTTTCCGCCATTATCACATCGGTTGTCCTCCAACACTTACTGGCACTTTATAATTTGCCTCTATAAAAGCTGGCCCTCTCTTCACTCTTAACCTTGCTCGTCTTTTGATTTTCTGTCTCCTACTGTCCTTACTGTATCGGCACGAGGACTGTCGTTATGCAGTTCAATCGTCTCAACGTTTGCTAGCGCGTTATCAATTATCAATGCCTCAGGTTTAGATTAGATTTAGATTTAGTGCTGCAAGTCATACCCATAACAAAAAAAAACGCACCAAAAGAAATCAAAAGAGAACAAGTTAATTTCCAATAATAGCAATCAACTGCAACCACCACACAGACCAATATGGACTCGCTATGAAGAGTTCAGAACTCTTACTAAATAACCCCTCCATTACACAGCACACAGTCTACTGCCCGGTGACTACAACACCCACGTTGCATTGCGCAACAATGCAAGATGGGGTGTGAAAGCTAACAGAAACAGTCAGGCGATCAAACCACTGCTGCTGTATGAGCAATGGCTTGTGAGTAAAGATTCCGTTACTGTCCCTCTCTGTTAACGTCAGAGGGCAACAACCCACGCCACCCACCGGCTTTACACCGACAATGCTTCACATAAGTGTGCGCGCGCGCGTGTGTGTGTGTGTGTGTGTAGGCCAGTTAGGTTACATGTAAATGTTAGAGCCTGTGGTGTTAAACTCGAAAGGCAGCCGTTTGAAGAAAGAGCACATTAGTCATTGTGTTCGCACTCACACAAAGCCGTTTGGACTGTTCAGCCGTACGGTTCATATACCACGTCTCGCATACATACACGTCGATATGTGTGACAACAGTCTTTGGGGGGCACTCGTAACAAAGTAACATCACTGCCACATAGAAGCCCTCAGCACTGATGTCATTGTCAGTGTTGAACAAAAGAAGGCATGGATTGAAATCGAGCGAGAAAGGCCTTTCTGTACCTCTATTGTCCGTCCTTTAAACATAATGTCCACTCTGTAACCATCTCTTTGTCTCTGGACTTGTTAACAGCGCTGTCTTTTTGATTTCTCCTTGCGTTCCTCGCTCACGTGCAATTATTCTCCTTTAGTCTTTCGGCGTATCCGCAGCTCCTGTGTCTCTTTTCTTATGGCTCAGCCTAGGCTCTCTCTCATCCCCCCTTCTGTTCTTTTAATCTGTTCTTCTATTCTCAACAGTATGAGCAGCCTTACGTCCCTCTCTTCTGCTTTCCCCTTCTCTCCGCTTCCTGTTTCACTGCAGAAACCTTCATCTCAAGTCATTTTTGAGCCTTAAAAGTCTGATTTCTTTTAAGAGGAACTCCATCGGTTTTACACATCAAAGTCTGTTTACAGGTTTGGGGAGTTTTAATGAATATGTAAAAAAAAAGAAGAAGAAGGTGTATAAAGCCTCCAGTGTGCCTCCAAAGTGAACAGTGTGAAGTCACTTGAGGGAGAAAACTTTTGAAAATATTTGAAAATGAAAAATATTCAAGGGTGTGGAGTAAAAAAAGATCTGCATGTTATTCTGTCAAAGAACTGAAAGACATGTAAATCCCTCCCGCATTCTTCACATCCTCTTTGCAAACGCTTCTATGCCTTGTTCTTTTATTTAGTTCTTCAGTTCTCCTTTCCTCACACAATCCACTTCTTGTTCCTTACGTTTCCTTTTTCTCTTCTGTCCTCTTATCTACCCATGAATCCCACTGTCTCTATTTATTCCTTACCTTCACAGCTGCTGTGTCCCTCCTCGTAGCCGGCGCTGCAGCTGCACTTCCCAATAGGCACCAGCCATTCCCCCTCGGCACTGCAATGCATCCTGGGAGGGCTGTCTGTGTCCACCTCGGAGTTGTTGACGCAGGCGCCGCGAACCTCTACCAGCGTGGCGAAGGCTGCCTCGGCCACCGTGTCGGGGAACACTGCCAGGTTCTGGACGGTTGCAAGGCAGCGTTTGTAGTACACTCGCACGGCCACGAGGGCCACGCAAGCGCCGACGTCCTGGAAAGCCAGGTGGAAGCCCTTGCGGTTGAGGTGGCCAATCTCACGCACCTCCGTGTTCAGCTTCATCTTCCTCTCACCCAGGTCCCCCTGCGTGAAGCTCTCATCAGCAGCAATGGTGTCGATCTTGGTGTAGCGGTCCTCTCGGGTCACACCCCCAAGGTCCCTGTCCGACTCGACGTAGAGGAGGTTGAAGGTCTCCTTGCAGGTGCCCGCCACACCGGGGATGCTGTTGCAGTCGCGCAGCGTGAACTGGAGCTCCACGAAAATGCGCTGGCCGCCTCGGCGCGCCACCCAGCCCGTCTGCAGCCAGTTGTTCTGCTGCGTGGGCTCCATCACGTTGCACACCTGGTATGTCCGGATTGGCTTGTACTTCTCATCGACACCACTTATCTCCTCCCACTGGAGAGGCAAAGGCAGACGGGGAAGGGGAAAAAAATAATTGGAAGAGAGACAATGGTACAGTTAAAGCAACAGAGAAACAAACAGTGGGGCGTAAATGTGATAATATGAGGGAGTGAGGTGGGTGGGAGGCAATAGAGATAATGAAAAGTTAAAGGACAGAGAAAGAAGGAATACAGACAGTCTAATCTGATGAGTGGGTGTGTCGGTGTCTGAAAAAACATCCACACTCAGAATATTTAATAACGTCACAGAGAAAGTGACAAAGTGCACATTCGCAGTCATTACATCAGCGTTGAGCGATGTTTCTGAAACCGTGGGTCAGACCTTAGTCGCTTTTTCACCCAGTTTCTTTTGGTTCTAAAAGAAATGGCTCCTGAGAGGAGCGTTTGTTAAATATGAACAATATCAGGAAGAGGGAAGGTCTTCTTTTTTTCTTTCTTTTTTGGGAGAGCTGGAAGGTTTACTTCATTGCATTTCTCGCAAATTTACATGTAGCTTTTGTGTGTGTGGCCCTATGCACAGGCACAATCTGCTGTATTATTGTTCAATTACCATGTTCAGGGTTTAAATTGGAATGGACCATCCAATTTATTAATCAATTAATTAATTATTTTGGTCTTATTGGGGGAGGATTTTGCGGGGTTTTTTCTCTTAATCAAGGAGAAAAATGTATTAATTGAAAAAAACCCACCTTTTATTGGTTGTTATTTGTCCAGTGGCTGAATGACTACAACTTCAAAAATGTGGATCTATCACTATCGCACATACGTAAACACACACACACACACACACACACACGTGCGCACAGACAGTGAAAACAGATTATCTTTAATGGTAATGTGATACACTGCACTACTGCCAAGGAGACTAAATCAAAGTGGATACAGTGCGTTCTGTATTGGGGCTGGTAGGTGAGTCGCACAAGTCTATTAATCTTACATTTAGCTTTGTATGTGGTCCAACAGCCACCTCTCGGTGACAGTGATTCAACACACGCTACACTACAGTACATACGTGTACACTGTGCTGCATGTACATGTCAATACATGCACAATTCCCAGCACGTGCAATTTACATAATGAAAAGGTGGGGAACAGTGGCAGACTCTTTAAAAAGCGCTCCTGCATTTGTCTTACAGTCATAACTTGGCGTTTTTACAAGCCAAATCGATCAATATGGAGGTGGGGGGGGGGAACCATTTATCCGTGGCAGCATATCAGTGTGGCAGGTCTGAACACTGCAGTATCCTAGCCCGGATTAGGACCATCGATTAATGATAACGACGAGCTCTGGACCGGGAGAGAAACGAATGCAAGGTGTGAGAAAGAGAGGGAACGATGAGTGGGAGAAAAACATAAAAAGTATGAAGAGCATGAACAGGGAGGAGGGGAGGGATGAAAAAGGGGGTGGTCTGGGGGCAGCTGTTAAGCAAGAAGCTGTGCTGCGAAGCCTAGCGAGTGAACAAGCAAATAGACAAACATACAGACAATAAAAAATGCAAGTAAGCAAACTTACTCCATTGGGGGGATATGACGTCCAGCCCAGCTCTGCCTGAGTCTCTTTAGAATTCAGCAGCACCACTGCAGAAAATAAAGGGGGGGGGGGTGAAAGGAGTTAGCCATGAGTGCATTACACAAAACATGATTCATACAGAAAGAGTCATCTTAAATTTGCATGTCTAACAGTCAAAGTGCAACATGACATGTTACATTTGGAATAATGACAGACAGCCATGAACACTGAGGCAGGCTTGTCAAAAAATCTGGTGAGGGTGAGCAACCTCTCTGATGAGTGCGCATCAATACCATCTGTTTAGGACTTAAGCCGCAGCTTTCAAAACAAGCCGCGAGACAAAGAGCACCCCCCAGTTAGCCTTCACTGGTGCAGGAGAAAAAAGAAAAAACACTGTATACTTGAAAGTCTGTGTTCTGATGGGTTTTTTTCTTTTCTTTTCAGCACCAGGGACAGAGAGCAAGAGCGGGCTTTGAGTCTGCTTTCAGGACCACGGACAGCTACACAAAAACATAAAAGCATTGCACAAGCAGAGAGAACTCAGTGGATTGCTGTTTATTTAGCGTTAGCTACTCAAGCAAACGAGGTGAAGTTTCTTCATCTAAAACATTTTCTTTATGTGGAGGCATTTCTTGTTTATTTTAGGAATGATGTTACCACAATATCCCCTGCATTAAAGTACAATTTTGAGGTTCTATACTCGAGTATTTATTTTATTCATGTTATGCCACTTGTACTTTTTTTTTTTCTTTCCATTTTTTGTTTCACTGCCCCGTGTACAGTGAATCATCCGTCTGTGAGTGTTTTGAATCTGTGTATTTTTACACGGTACTTTGTTATATGGCCATCTTTGTGATGTGGAAATCTAGTGTCTTACTGTATAAGCGCGTGTGAGCTGGGCACTGGATACGCAGCACACAAACAAATCAATCAATCAATCAATCAATGTACTTCACTGTATTAAGGGGTAAATATTGAACTCAATTGATCTGACAGTATATACAATGTAAACTGTGACTAATTCCTTTTTTCATGATTAATTAATCTGACAAGAGTTTTTATTTTATTAATTGTTTCGTAGATTAGACTGTACAGTCAGTTAAGAAATCCAATTCCCATCAAAATTTCAGATTTTTTTTTAACTTATCTGATAAATTTACAATATATAAAGACATCACAGTTCACTTGCCCCCATGTCTCTGAGCAGTCAGTGAGAATGGCCCTTGTTTCATACTCAGTAGGATGCAGCAGGCGTACACGCAAGCACGCCATCATCAGCACATCTATAATGTAATATCAACATCTGTAGTGGCATATGGTGAGCTGCATTATCGCCTCAGTTCTAAAGGATTTTGCTGATATTAAAGTTAGCCATGCTTTAAAAGCTTGTCTGCTTAAAAAGACTCCCCCACCCTCTCCTCTCCTCTCTCTCCACCACCACATGCACTGTTTCAGGCCATCCTGCAGTGTTCTCAACACCTGCAGCCTTGAGGCACTATGAGATCTTACAACCAGACAAAGCCACCCTGTGCAGGGACAGTCATTTTTCATCCTTGAAAAGTGCTTCTTCCAATCTTCTACTTCAGTGTGTTACTTGACTTTTGTTTTCTTCTTTGACTTTCAAACACTTGAGGAGCTTTGAAATGGCCATGAAATATAACCTGCAAAGCACAGTCTAGAGTGGGCAGGCGACTCCTTGGCATGTAACCACTAACCTGAGCACTTCTGGCATTCTTGAAATGACTTTAATCTGATATTTCTACATTGCGAATATTGGCCATGTTGACATTAACATTTTGACACATGGACGTCCCTGTGAGTAAAGCGTAGAAACCTTTGTAAGATATTGGGACTTGAGACCTGTAATCATCTTACTGGCTCACGTTCCGAGAAGGAGGCACCGACAAAAAGACATGCTGATGTACCACAATGGAAGGAAGATTTTAGATGTAGTACACTTGCATAGAGTGGCAGAATAAACTGAGAAAACTATTTTCTAAGAGGTGTTCATTCTCAATCTCAAGTCCAAGAGAAAAATATTAATACAAGGTTACAGAAAACACTATTTGAGATTCATGAAAAAAAAGGCATGCTCATCAGAGTTGGGTTGCCAAAACCCAGAAGCCGATGAGACTGAATAGTTTTTTTGGGTTCGCTTGAAACGGAGACACTCGCGTCTTGGACAGAGTACAGGGAAGCCTTGCTGGACCATGAGAGATCCTTTACTAAGCACTTAACTTTATTGTTTTTGGGGTTAACACTGCTGGGTGCCCAAAGCGTGGTTCTGTAGTTAGCTGATAACATAGAGGCATTTGGAGAAGATTAGAGCAGGAGAGGCCAAGGGTGGTGGAGAGACACAGAGGAAAGCTGAGGCAGGAGCGAGAGGCGAGACGATGAGAGGGGGGCAAGAAAAGAACACGAAAGAGAGGAAGACAAAAAAGTTCAGTCGGCAAGAGGGACAGGAAAAAAAGAAAAGGAAGAGGGATAGGAGCCAATGAAGTACAAATAAATGAATAGTCCGGGTAATACACAGAGGGATCAGTGTGCCTTAGTGAGCAGTCAGTCAGTCAGTCTGAGAGAGACTCGGAGGACAAAGTTGGCACAATGATCACACACAGAATACATAAGTCCTGTAATCACAGCCTAGTTAGACAGACTAATGGGCCTTTAGGGACAGGAGGGCGAGAGGGGAACACAGAGAGACAGATAAGAGAGAGAGAGGGAGAGAGAGATTGAGAGACAAAAATTTAGCGTGGAAAACCAAAGCAGGAGAAGGATGGGTCACTAACAGAAGGGGGGAGGTAAAATGTGACAAAAAACAAAACAAAAGCTCTCCCTCTCTGTTGCCCATAGATCTGACTAATGGCCATGACACATTAGCTACTAACCACCAATTTCAATGGTTGGTTCCTAATTGCCCATCATTATAGGGACAATGCTGTCCCTACAATCCCTACCTCGGAGCCCATTTTGCTTTCTGTTTCTTCTGTTTGGCCTCAGCCCCATTTAGGACATCCAAGATGAGTCTGACTTTTATCTCTAATAGATAAAACGCGGTCACGGGCAGACGACAGACAAAGAGTAACAGTGTACTTGAGCCACATTGCATGGAGGGCTTGAGCAAAGAGAGGTAAGCAGAAGAAGAACTGATCATCTTACTGCTTATGTATGGATGTCAAATTAAAAATGAGAGGACATGTGATCGGGCAGAAGAGCTTCGAAGAGATTTCATCAGAAGGTGTGAAAGAGTGGACGACGGAAACCTTCTGAAAAAGTTGATAGGAAAAAAAAAAAAAAACTTGATGATTTGCCACAAGAATTGCCCCAATAATGGAGCAAAGACTGCCTTGATTGCCTCTCAAGTTCAAAGACCCACACGTTGGGATGAGGGGCATGTAAAATCTTGCATAAAACAGATGAAAGGGATGTTTTGTGCACTTTAGGGTGGAGAATATGGGGTTTTTTTCTAGGAAATGAGACCTTGATGAAGGTTTTCAGGCTGCGGTACCTGCCTTTTTCTTGAAATTGTAGATTTTATTATCACGTGTGTTTTTGCTGCATCCGTGTGACTGCTGTTGTGCATGTTCTTGAGATTGTTGGAGGGTTTCAAGGGATTTTTTTTGTTTGTTGTTGCTTTCTTCTTTGTTTTGCAGTAAGGGGTTTCATTAAAAGTGTGTCTGAAGTGTAAGCTTCTCCTTCTACCTCCCTCCTTCGCCTCACCCACTCTTTCATCTTCCTCTGTTTTTTTGTGATGCATTAAATGAGCTTTCAGCCTTGCTGACACACAAGGATGAGGCACGGTGACAAATAAAAAGCAAGCACTGAGGGAAGAGGCAGCTGTGGGAGAGACGTACACTACAGCAGTCCAGTGTTAAGGGTTCTTATTGTTTCTAGTAGGACTGTGTGCAACACTTGAACTGAGAGTAAAGACTTCCAAGGCCAGATATTTAATCTGACAGGAGAAATAAAAAAGCAGAATGAACAAAAAGAAATGCAGTGCAGTAATCTGCATACCTAATAAACAAAGGTATGTATATAAACAATGTATGTGTTCCCTTCATGTTGCAAAGAAAGTAATCAGAACTCACAAATACAGAATGTTGCACAAACGTACATTCTTACAAACAAAGACGATTTAAATCCCTCCCTGCGAAAAGGTCATTTCATAATTGGCCCCGGTAATGTTCTATAGTTTCATCACAGGATTAGCTTTGGCATTGGCCGTCCTCGCTATGACCTGCGGGCTCTTTATCAGCCAGCCTTCACCAAGGCCGGCCAGCTCAACCTGCCCAAAGAGAGAGCACAGAGATGAGCAAAGGCTCCACCGAGACAACTATTTTATCCTTCTTATACAACAGGAAGGTGAAGGAGAAACTGAAACCTGAAACTAAGATGAAAGGGGGGAGAGAGGGAAGTATATAACAGAAGGTCTTGACTTGGATATGTCAAGACTTGAGACTTGACTCTGATTTTAATGACTTGAGACTTGCTTTGACAGACTAAATGCTAGGACTAGGACGAGGACTTGTCTTAATGACTTAAGTGAGACTTGTTTTGACAAGCATGACTTGGACTTGTCTATGTAACTCGAGTCATGACCAAGACTTGTATTCATGAATCAAGACTTGACTTGTGCTCGTCAGAATCACTTGAGACCTGGCTTGAGACTTAGGCCCGTGTCAATGACTGGAGATTTGACGAGTCCTGACTAGGACTTAATAACTTAAGACTTGTCTTGGACTTGTCTTAATAAATAAAGACTTGGCTGAATACCTTCAGACCTGGCTTTTACAGTTGCCTTGAAAGACTAGAGGCTTCACGAAAGACTTGTGTCACTGACTTGAGATTTAATATTTCACTTGTCTTAATTGAGACTTGCATTTGCTCTGGAAGCCCTAAAAGCAGTTGTGATATATAGCAATAGCTGTATTAGCAGTAGCTACAAAACATATAGGTACGTAAACAAGAAGAATTGAGGATATGATCAATTAAAAATTTAAAATACACAGGTATATATCACAAAGTTTTTGCAGGGGGGTAGTCTGTTACTTCCTTAAGGAGGGAGTCTGGTTCTTCACTTTCCCTCCGAACAGAATTATTGAAGCAGAAGGGCCTTCGAGGCTGGTTGGGATTTACAGCATTGCTCGAGAACTCTACAGCAGGGTGGGAACGTGGGACTTGCAGGGGCTGAATCGCAGCACTTCATATGAAGAATGATCTTCCTGTTTGCTACACCACCCTGCTGCTCCAAGACGAGGGAAGGGAAGATAATATATAGCTCGACAGAAGCAATACAGTAATACTGCTGTTGAACAGAGAGAGAGAAAAAAAAAAAAGGATAAATTGGTGGGGTTATGAAGTGTCACATAAAAGCACAAACAGGCACATAAAAGATAAATGCTGTGTACGGACGCACACCCACATCAAGAACAATACACAGTCGATACACAAACGCACACATAGCCCGCCAGTTGTACCATAATAGCAGTTCTAACAGCTGAGTACATTAACTTGAAAAGGGCCCTCCTCCTAACAGAGTCATTAAACTTTCAACTTTGGTAATGTGACATACTGTAAAGAGAGGGCGGGGGCGTGAATGCCATCATGGTAGAGTGCGTGTATTTCTTATCTATCCTATGCATTTACTAAAATAAGCTATAAGCAGAATAAACTATAATACGGTTGAATCTTTTTTTTTTTCTTTTATTGTTAGTCTACGGTCCGTTAAATATGAGAGAGTAGTAAAGTAAAAGCGCCCATTACAAGTTCCCAGAGGCAAAGGGAGTGTCTTTAAATTGCTTGTTTTGTCCAGCCGACAATCAAAAAGCCTTTTTAAATTTACAAGACGTTCTGTATTATCAGCAAAAAGCTGAAAAAAAAAAGGTTTTCAGGAATATTTTTTTTCAGTCATACTGGAGTGTCCATGCATACATGCAACAGTGTCCATGTATTTCCTGTCTATGTTGGTAGTTTTAGATTGTGGAAATATGCTATTCTTTTGTTTGCTCCCATTTAGCAGCTACTTTTAGCTGGAGAGCTGCAACGATTAGTCGATTAATCGGTTGAAAGAAAATTAGATGCCAACTATTTTAATAAAAGACTAATGGTTTAAGTCATTTTCAGCCAAAAATGTCAAACATGTGATGGTTACAGAGATAGTGTTGCCTGGATACTTAAATTGAATGTTTATCCATCGAATTTATAATTTTCGCACTTGAGCCACAACAGAACAACGTATCCAAACGCACCTTAAGATAATTGCCAATAATTAGTGAATATTTGCCATTTTTTGCTTCATGAATGGCTTCAACGACTAATCTGTGATGAAAATTGGTGGCTGTTTTCTGTGAATTATCTAATGAATTAATTGTCCGGTATAAATGTAGATTAGGCAAAAGGGGGGGGGGGGGGGGACAAATGTGGGGCTGTGTTAAAAGTTAAAATGAAAAACATAGGAATTCCCAAACAAGATGTGCAACAAAACACAATAAAACAAATAGCATGTGGGTTTATAAGTATCAAAGAGCTAATCCTTGCACAGCTTTATATGGAAAGGTACAATTCTGAAATCCGTGCTTGCTTGCAGTAGAAGCCAGTGCACAGATGTGAGAACAGCTGTTCCTATATTTTTAGTTTCATAATGAAGAATTAGGGGCAGACCCCAAAAAAGAACGCTGCAATAATTGAGGAAGTGCAGGGAAACATAGTTTCAACACAAGCAAAGGCAGTATACACTTTACATAAAGACATGATGAAACGCTATCAAGGCCCAATCTGCATGGAAGCTAAGAGAACAGGTGCTGTACGGAAATCACTTAGAGGCAATGTACAGTAGTCTAAATCACATGGTACACAATGTCCCCAGCGCTTTATTTCTCTTTGTAATCACTTTCAATCTTTCACACTTTATCTTCCTCATCTCCTCTTCTTGTAATTCTCCAGTTTTCCTCCCCATTTCCACTTCTCTCTACCTCTCTTGCAGTGCCAGTCTTGAATCTGAATGACCACCTGGTAAGACAAAATCGCCTCCAGGGGGAATAAAGCGAGTGTGTGTGTGTGTGTGTGTGTGTGTGTGTGTGTGTGTGTGTGTGTATGCTTGTGCTTGAGGGCATGAAAGAAAAGACTCATTGAGTAAGTCAGTGAGGCAGAGAAAGCAAAGTGTGTGCTTGAGGAAAAAAAATCGGGAGGAGGAAAAAGCAAAATTCAGGCAAAGAGTGAAGGCCGACTGTAAAAAGAGAAAATGGGAACGAGTCCCTCTGGAAGAAAAAGAGATGCTACTTGAGTTATACCTGCTGCTACTGAATAAATAAACACCTGCAAGGTGGTTTTTTTTTTTTAGAATGCGTTCCACAGCTCTGCGGCATAGATATTCCTTTCTTTTGTGAAAAGTGAGAGACAGAGCAAAAGACAAGGAAAGAGAGAAGACCAGAGGCCAAAAGAACTCATTTTCATTTGTAGGGTCTTGTAAAAGGCTGTAATTGGTTGTCTGAATTGATACAGTGAGAGCGGCGAGAAAGCTGTCAGGTCTTATTGTTACGACAGAGTGGCTCCAAGGTACAGGACTGAGAACAGGCTTCACTGGGAGGAAAGACGAACTTCTTCAAAGCTTGTCAAGGCGGCCTACGCAGTCAAGAGTCAAAAATTAAGAGATTTTAAATGAGATGGGGGTGACCCGTTAATGTCGGATTCACCTCTAAAGCAACTAACCTTATCAAAGAATAGATCAGGTTACAATTAAGACGCCTTCTTCTCTTCCGTGACTTGTTGGCTCAGGTTCAGGCGAGCCACTTTAGCAAAGCCGTTTAAAAGGAATGAGCGGACCATGCAAGCAGAACTATTTAAAGGATGGACGGACTGCGAGAGATGGGAGGGGAAAAATGTAGAAACCGCTACAGGAACAGTCACCACGCTAAAAGTTAAAAGTGCTGGAAATAAAATGTTCCAGGGCAGAAACCAACCAGGCAAACATGTTGGTGAAAGAGACTCTCGCAGATATAGATGGAAAAGAGAAGAGATGGAAAAGATTGAGAGGATGAAAGATGACGAGAGACATGTCAAAGCCAAATATAGACAAAGAGATGTTTCCTTGATGCTGGAATGACTCAGCTCTTTGGTTTTGGCTTCATGGCCTTGCTGCCGATAGAGATTAATGACTGCGAAATAGGCCACGAGAGTTTCCAAGTTTTCAAGGAACAACGAATGCATCGTCTGCAGAAATAGGTTCAACCTTTGCTCAATAACACTTTTTGGGTTGATTTAAATAAGCAAGATGAAAGAGGAACGGACCGTTCATTCATTTCTTTTGCCTCATTTGCAGTTCAGGCATTAAACATAACGCAAATAATTAACTTCTAAAAAGAACAATTTGTGCCGCATCGGTCGTTGTAATGGAGCAAGCAACAGGGAGCATCGATGGGGCTTCATTCACCGATAGCCTGTTCCTGCTATTTAACACTGGAACTTTTTAAAGAATTTCCAGCGTGTTTTCTTAACAAGCATGACATTGTTTTTCTCGTTCTGTTACGCAACCAGATATCCAATTGTCATGTTACGAATCTACAGCGTGTAGAAATTCTGTGAGCGCACACGTGTGTGGTGCTCAGCGAGCCAGCTTTAAATGTGCTTGCATAACATAATGGGCTGAACGGTGTTCACCGACTGCATGCTACAGATCATTACAGACATGTCTGAAGATGGAAACAAGTCGAATCAGATTTTATCTATACGGAAGAAACTCCAGTGGGCTTCATATGTGGAGACGCATGCATTGGCTGCGTTGGTACAGTACGTACAGCGCGAATGCACAAGCGTTAGATGTAATAAGAGTGTCGCTTTGTCAGTCCATGACAAAACATAACATCGTCACGCTTGTTTGCGAGTATATCTCAAGGCTGTAAATGCCATTGAAGGCAGATTTAGTCGAAGAAAAGTAAACTCTCTCTCTCAGCGACACATAATTATGCTCCCTTGTTGCTGTGACAAGCTCCAACCTCAACCTTTTGGAGAGCAGAAGACCGTTTCAAATGTCATCAAAAAAAAGAAGCTAAGTGTGAAGCTGAAGTGGCATGCATGGCATCTCTGTCTGCCTATAAACACACACAAACCCTTCATGTTGTTACATTCACTTCTGAATTTGTGCATGCATAACATCAGCAAGTCAAGCATGACACAAAACTTTGAATGCCAGCAATTAGTGGATATACAGTATGTGTGTGAGTGAGTATGTGTGTGTCAGCTCCACGTCTGTGTGTTTAAATGCACACACGCACACACAGATCCAAGGTTTGGATTATGGGAATGTCTAACGTGCAAGCCTTTTCGTGGGGGGCTGTTAAATAATAGAAGCGTGTATCTCTGCACTGTGCCACTACTTCCCCACTCATCCAGTCTCCCCTCAGTCCAGCCAGCTACGCAGCCAGCAGACTGCATTATTTAACTAGACACTCATTCAGGCGACTGTCTTGAACGGAGCCTTATAGTTTGATGTCAGTGCAACAGAGAGCGCGAGAAAACATGGCAAGACAGACGACGGAGAGAGAGAGAGAGAGAGAGAGAGAGAGAGGTAAGCATTGTGTGTGACAAAGGGAAGTAAAAGTTTTGGTTTGTCACCCCCTCTTGACATGTTCATCATTCTGTCGGTTTTGTCCCCCTCCTTTGTCTTTCTGCTCTAAAATTCCCTCCGCTCACCTGCCTTCGCCTCCTTCATTCTGTCTGCCCTCCTCTTTTTCCATTTACCCTCCCCTTGCTCCCTCCATTCCTCCCTCTCTCTTATTCATAAGCGAGGGAGGAGAGGGGAGAGCAGAGCCGTTACATAAGGAGTTCCAAGGTTTTTTGTGCTGACTTTGTTTTCCCTCTGGTTCAATTTGAGAACCACTTTAGATTAAATTAGGTCGTCTTCTTCTACATTCTCCTCTCCTCATCTCTTTCATCCCCCCCCCCCCCCCCCCGATCCCTGCTTCGCTCTCTTCCGCCCTCTCTTTCTTTTATTCACTGACAGCTGAAAGAATGAGGAGTACCTGCAGCGGTGCTGATGTATGCAGGGCCGACTGGGGGTCAACATGCACATCAAAACATAAACAGACAAACAGTCTGTGCACTCTAAATCATTTCATGCATGTACAATACAATCCATGTGTGATCCCCAACATATTTTGTTGTTTTCCTCCCAGGTCAGTTTTCTCTTGCATCACCGCTGGGTTCAAAAAGTCTATGAAACAAAAAAAATAAAAGAACACACACCACGCACACACATTACACAGCCACCCCCCCCTCTCCCATCTTCCCGTAGTGCACTACAGAGCATCCCGCTGTGCAGAGGTAAACAAAGCACGCCATCCAGTCACTGAAAAGCAGACACACCAACAACATTGTTTCGCAGAAAATTAGCCTTCAAAAAACAGATTTAGAGAGAGATGAACTCCTTGAAAACATATATCAAAGACCTCGGTGTGAAGCCATAGGTGTACTGGCAATTTCCCCAAATAATTTCAGCAGTGGCACAGCACCCCTGCCTACAGAGTGCTTTTAGTGCAGTCGGAAACATTTCCTTCAAAAAAAAAAAAACAGCTCTATTTTGACCACCCCTCTGCCGGTTGCTGGTATTCACCACAGAGCAGCAGCTGGCAGTGTAAAATGTAACATGGTGAGACTGATAATAAATGGATAAAGATATTTGTTAGCAGTGGTGGCAAGCGCTGCCACGCTGCCTTTTGAAACCAACTCTAAAACGAGGTAAAACGTGTGTCCAACAGGTGTTTGTCAAACTAACCTCAGCCTGCTGTCAGACTTGAAGTGCAGCAGCGAGGGGTTTTTTTTTCCACTCCTCCTCATACATCACCAGCACCTGATTGTGCCTGATTGGGCTGTTTGTCTAGCGCCACTGACATGATGACGTGCTGCTCTGATTAATTATTGCAAAGTGAACGTGTGATGTGATCAATCAACTGCTGAGCCGATTCAGACAGAACCTGAAGCATCTCTGCCAGTGTAAATGCGCGATGTATTGCCACTTCTTCCCTAAAGCTTCGTTCATGCAAACTAAATAATATCTTCCCGCTCAGCAGAGGCACCATTTATACAGGCATGCTGCAGGAAACTATGGAAAGTATATATACAACTATATAGTTTAAAGGAAAAATAGCAAGCAGATGACACGCAGGCAAATAAGTAATGCTCGTCTTATTACAGAACATTTGTAGATTTGCCTTTTCCTAGAAACAGGCAGCAAACATCAACTGCCAGACGAGGAACGAGGACTACGTTTGTTTGGCTGCTTTATGTCAATTCTAAATGTTTCTAGGCACCGTTTAACATATTTATCTTTTCACAAGCAACGTGTGCAACAGCAAGCAATTACAAACGTGTGAGTTTGATAATGTATAAATTAGGGCTGATTATTTTGACAGCTATTGCAATATGAGTGATTTTAATAGTAATGCTAATATTTGCATTTCATTTACGCTGAAATGAATGTTTTTTCTTCTTCTCTATTTTCAGTTGTATATCTGACACACTGAGATACTCATCTGTCCCATCCCCATGTGACCAGCATTGATGTCTTAGTTGTGTTGCTGGGGGTCCACATCAATCACTCGGCCATGCTCGACTCGGGGAAACCTCCTTGGCTGTGATTGTGCGCCTCTACTCACCCACTTCAATCTGAGGCACCATGATTGACAGTTTTCCTTTGGGGGGGCATAGGTACATATTTGCATACATATAGACGATATGCACGCATATATGCACCCACTGAGCATCATTACCTTCCCCTCAAACTCATATCATGTAACCCTTACTCTCCCCACCCGGCATGGCCACTAATGATAAGTAAAAGATATTCGCGTCTATGAGGGCAGGCTGCTGGGCCGCCATCCATCCTCTAATAGTCTCACATCATCTCATTTCAAATAACCTCCATCTTTGGGCCATGGCATCAGTATAATGTTTTGAAAAAGCTGCAGTTAAACTAGGTTAATACATATGCATTAGCCATCTGGTGAGTATGTCAGTGAGATTAGATGATTTCACATTCAAGAATGAGATGATAGCCTCATTTTTTTTTTTAAAAGCCCACTTAACTTTAGGCTTAAGCTTACTTTTAGGATGTGTGCTCAACTGATTGCATGTTTCTGAACACACGCATATTCTCCAAATCAACAGTTTGGTTCAGACCTCATTTTTTGAGCCATGGTTGATGATCATGTTGCTTTTCACACATGTAATTCCTTATTTTACCTTTTCAGGACCTCAAACAAAGATTCACCCTTCACATCCATTGTACCGGCAGCCAAAATCTTAGGGAAACATGAAATGTCAGAATCTCGGCAGACAAAACTAAAACTAACTGATGGCTAGACACCCACCAGGCATGGAACACACAATAATGGCTTTTTGTGATTTGGGTAAACTAATCCTTTAAGTTTTACAGTAGTGCTAGATTATCCTTAATAAATCCTAATATATTATGATATCAGTTATATATTCTAGTTCTGTAGCGACGTATGTTAACCATGTCTGTGTAATTGAGTGACAAAGTTCACAGAATCAAGTCCGCACTCTGCCAGCTTCATGGATCCTCCAGCTTTCTCTCATCTCTTCCAAGTGTCTCACTGCTGCCCTCAGGCATACACTCCCTCATCCCACCTCTTTTTGATTCTTACCCTGTACGTCTCGTCCTGTTCCTTCCTTCCTTCTTCTTCTTTTTTTAAACCCTGAACGACATCGCCACCTTAATTTAACTGCCATCATTTCATCTTTACCGAGTCGTGTCAGGACAGGAGTCTGTGGACCCGTACAACATTTGCTGGCTCCCTGCAGGCCCAGTGCCCATTATCCTCTGCATCGATCTCTGCTGCATTGATGAACGATAGCGGCAACAAACAGAGAGAGGTAAAGAAGAATGGATAGACGGACGGACCGATGAATTTGGAGAGTGGAGGGAGAAAGGGGAGACTGGAGATGAAATGAGGTGAGTGACAAATTAAGCAAGGCGGATAGAGAGGGGAGGAAATACAAGAGAGGTAAAGAGCAGAGGGAGAAGACGATGGAAGGAGGGCATTGTAGGACCATTTGTCAATAGCCAGCAGTCTGACCTTGGGGATCGATGAGGCCGACAGCCAATCAGTCAATACGCTCAATAACAAGCTCTGCTAGGCAGGGACAGAGAAGAGATGGGGAGAAGAAAAGACGAACTGGTCATAGCAGTCAATAGGCTAGAAAAACAGACAGCCTGCCTGCTCTGACACAAGAGCAAAGCCCACTGACACATTTTGATTTGTGGTTGTGGGCTATATAAATAAAATTGACTTGACAAGAGTAATAGGGGTACAAAGAGAGCACGGCTTAGTTGAAATGGAACGAATAGAAACGGAGATACGATCCAATGTTGCGTTTGTGCACGTTCATTTGGAGAAAATCTCGCCGAGAGAAACAACGGCATCCGTCTTTTCAGCGATGCCTTCGGTTTATATAGAAGCCGGAGGAAGAGTGAGTCTCGTCTCTCAGGAGCAAAGGAAATTGTGCGTGACGTAGTTAAAGAGAAACAAATGAGGGTAGCTGGATCGCCACAACGATTCCCCATCTCCTACCGGGCACCCAAATTGGTTTCTTTCAACCAAACCCCAATTAGTCTTCCAAATGATATGCGTCACCTGGCTTCAATCTCCTCTACCGACGCTGTGATCTCGTCTTCCAAAAAGTTAGATTTTTCACTTTTGGTCCATGACTCCTGACTAAAATCCTGGAACTCTTTGGTCTTTAAGCAAGGTTACTATGCTCATTATCTTTAATGAATCCAACATAAGCACACCAGTGGAAATCATCTGAAGACTTCAAGTTCAAATGTCAACCTAAGAACATTTTTATAAATGAGGCTCCTAATCAAACCTTAACCACAGCGGTGTCAGACTATTCAACGAATCGCGATAGCAACTTTTCGAGAGCCCTTAGTGACATCTTCATATTGCTTCTTTTATCCAAACAACAGTCCAAAACCCAAAGCTTCAACATTTACTATCATAAATGACAAAGAAAAATCAGCAAATCCTGACATTTAAGAAGCTGGAAGCAGCAAACTGTTTGGCATTTTTGATGATCAAAATGGTTGGCAACTATTTTTCCATCGACTAATCGTTTAATCGACTAATCATTGCAGCTCTTGTCGAGATGTTGATCTTGACGTCTGTACGTGCCAATAGATGAATCATGTGGATTGTGGAGATAAACACCAAGAAAAGTGAGTCAGGGAGTATGTGAGGAGAGTTCTACAAGCGTGTATTGTGGCACAACCAGTTTTTATCCTTTAAAATGTTTCTGTAGCAGAACGGCGCAATCCAGCTGGCTTCAGACAACCCCTTAATGATCCGGTTGTGCAGCTGGTGATATCAGAATCACATCAGATAAATTGAGATGGCTGCGCTGCAAGAGACCTGCTGCACTCATTCTGAAACAAAGACAAAGAAACAATAAAATAAAATCTGTGGACCTACACAGAGCCGAAAAGGAAATGCCAGAAATAGTGAAGCTCCTCAGCAAACGATCCATTCTTGATAAGCACACAAATGCACGCTCACACACCCTAAAGAAGACTCCTTGGAAAATCATGGTTATTAATAATCAAGCCAAGGCGATAAATAAAAAATACGGGGTGGAGCAGCGGAGGTACACAGTGAGTGGTTAGAATGCCAGATTGTGCCAAACCGCAGCAGCGGGTCAGTAATTAATGAAATCAAAGAGCTGCTCTAATGAGAAACAAAGAGCAATCGCTTTACTGATGACTCCCCCTCCCAGTAAACAGGAACCCAAGAATGTAAAAACAGGCAAATGCACACTGATAGTTTGAATTTAAATTTGTGCGCACACAGTGAACACACCTTGTAAAACAGTAAAGCTGGAAGCACACAGGGAAAGAGACAAGCACAGTTTAGTCACAAACACAAATTAACAAAATCTTTCTGATCTCATAAGAGGGCACCGCCAGCTTATGCTCCTCATTTGTACCACTGGCTGGTAAGCGCCACAACCATGTCTTCCTCACCCTCCTCCTCCCCCTCATCCTCCCAGCGGCCATTATCCCATTTCTTCACAGCCAATTGTTTATTTGCTTATCGCCAGGCAAACAATAGAACAGAATTAATCTCCTAATTCCTCATTTTTGAACAGACCAATTCTACCGTTTATGTAAATGGACGGAAAAGCAAGCTGGGTTCTACGGCACGGGCTGGCTGGCTGGCTGACTGGAGGATTTAATTATCAGGGCTAATTACTTGTTTTCCTCTAACAGTTAACCACAGGGCCGCCGCTGCTACTACACTTCCCTGGGTGCTAATGCCTGAGGTGGCCATGGGAAGAGCCGAACAGTGAGAGAACGCCACAGGAGACAAGGATGTATTTTCTCAGCATGCCATTTTAAATTATCAGTTTGTTGTCTGTCAGAGTGGGGGTTTGTGACTTTGCTGTGAGAGCAGGTATTCGTTTGTGTCTGACTACGACAAAACAATGTGCGTCTCCAGAATCTGTCACACAGTGCAATGAACTGGTTGTCCAGGACACCCACGACTTCAACATCTCAGGTTCGAATCTGGGTGAGGATCTTTGTTGCAACCAGCTATGTTTTTGTTCCCCTTTCTCTTCTTCCATTTTCGCTTCCTTTCTGATCCCATACTGTATACTATCAAATAAAGCAGACTAGCATTGTGCACCAACACAAGTCCATTGGTAAATCCATTTCTTTACGTCTACGCAGTACATAAACATGTAATAAATGTCAATAACAGACTATAATGCAGTGCGCTGCAAATAATTCCAGAGGGGAATTCAATTCACCAATCTGCTCACACAGAGACTCACATTTTCCCTGACATCTTGGTTGCAGTCCTGACAGTGGGAAAGTGTGACACGCACACCTGTCATCCTGTGTGTGTTTACAAATGCGTGGATGTGTGTAGAAATCGAGCCAACGCCATACCCTCAAGACAGACGTGTAGTGAGCAAGAGAAGCAACATGTTGGGTGATAAAAATCTGCAGATGGGGCCGTAGGTAATTATAGTTCATCAGCACGATGACTCAGCTCTCGCTAATCATGCCATTAATACACACAGGGTCTCTTTAGATCACCAGTACATTTGGTTTTTTCTGCCCCACTACATTTTAAACACACACACACACCACACTCTCATACTGGTAGCTTAAAGCCCCACATTTGACTTACTGATCCCTGAGGGTTAAAGGGGAAAGGTCATCTGTCTTGACCTCTAAAGTCCTCCCTGACACCGTGTTCTGAACAACAACGGCCAGCGCAGAGCTCAAAAGGTCATGTCCCGGGAGGTGTCGGCCTATCGAGTGAGGGGCTGCATCGAAACAACGGCCCAGTGGTACCGGAACCAATCAGAGCACCTGGAGTGTCATGTAGGAGGATTTGATCAAATGTAGCCTATGGACGCTCATTTTACAACCAGAAAGCCTTCAGGCATTTTGTAGCCTCATGTGCACATCATGGATGATTATTGATTGAGGCTTTTGATCATGCTTTTAGTACCTTGCACAGATGGACATAAGGGGCTCTGATATAGGAAGAAAACCTCAGATGTTTATGTATGAGATCTTAAAGTAAAATGAACACTGACATAGGTTGTGGCTCCTGCACAGATGTTTAACAAACAAGCATTACTCGGTTGTTGTGGTGTTGGCTTGTGTATGTTCTTGTAGATTAGATTTACTATCAAATTACTCATAACAACCTGTGGAAACACCATTTACTGCACACCTGTATTGGAGTTTGCAGTCACTATTGAGTTAAACTTGCACTGCTCTGGACTCTTGGGAGCACTTAGCTGTGTGAAGGAGGTCCTTCATCTGCCACAGGCAGCTTATGGCCATGTTATAGACGGTTAGAGCGGAAAGAACGGATGGAAGGAGGGCGTAAGATATCAAAGGGCGGACAGAGGTGTCGGTTGGGGGTGGGGTGACAGATGATGAGGGCAGTGCAGGATCTCGCTTCCACGACTCCTGGAGCCCTTCAGAGCCGAGTAGCGTAGCACACGGCATCGCTAATGAAATCAAAGTATTCGCTCTCCTGGCAATGAGAAATGGGTGGGGTGAGATGAGGGGAGACAGGTGGAGAGAGCGATGGAAGAGTAAAGGGAAAAAAAGAAGGTGCACGGGAAAGAAGTAAGGAGATATAATTAAAGATGGAGGTAGAGCGAGGAAAAAAATGAGGAAAGATGTAAAGTGAAAACCAGCATTGAGTGAGTGACAGAGGAAGACGGAGCTGAAGACAAAGAGGGGGAAAAAAAAGAGGAAGCCTCATCTCCATACTCTGTGATAGCAGGCAGATTTGAATTTAGGGCCCGTCTCTCATAGAACCCCTATAAATAGGGACGAGGAGCAAACACCAGGCAATTTTGCTGCAACACCAAACACAATACCTGATTGAGAGCAAATTAAAATGCAAATGCAACACTTCCATTTTTCCAGATTTCACCTGCAAGATAAGCAAAGGACCTCTGTTCCTTTGTGGATGTGTGCGCGCCTAGGTGCGTGTGTGTCCGTGCGCGTGTGTCCCTGCGTCAGTGTGCGTTTATGCACAAGTGCGTATATTTGTTTGTCAAGTTTGAAATGAGAGGAGACAGGTGGGAGACTGGAGGTGAGGTTATATAAACAGATTAGATTCAGCATCGTCCTCTCCGAGCTGCATTTCAATACTCATCCTCGCCGCTTTTCCCCTCTACCCTCGTCCACCGGCAATTTCAGACCTCTAATGGGGGAAAGGGGGGACACAAACCCCCAATCCTGGAAAAAAAATAAGATTTTCTCCCCTGTAAACACAAATATGTAATTACACTAATATTTATAATATGTAATGAAAGCACTTGTGCTGACCCCCCGCTCTTTGCCTCACAATGGTTTGATCCACTGCCCCCCTCCCTGTTGTCACCAGTCTTCATTTTCTCACGTGCCCTTCGAGTCATATCGAGACACGCAAGGCACCCTTTGGCATTCGTGGCCGACACACTAAGCGTTCCCTTTAGCATCTCGAACTGACGCGCGAAGACGGCCCGCGCGTCCTATCCTGTCGCACAAGGTCTACGTTACTTTGGTTAAGTTTAGGCAGAAAAACCACGTGGTTAGGTTTGGGAACTGACTGGTGACGCTTGGTTTCACATGGGACGCGAACTCCGGTATTCTAGGTGAAAGTCGTGCGTGCGACCCTCCACTCTATCTCTACACCGATACCTGACGAGATGGGCATGAGAATGGGCTGGAATTACAAGTCACTCTTTATTTTAAGCTAGCAGTTACATTTACCCCCCCCCACCCCCACGCCACCGAATACGCCCACCAGAGTAAAACTTTCAACTTCATTTCTGCACCTTAAAACAAAAAATGAATCGCAGAGAGGAAATTTAGAAGCATTATGAGCCATTTTACAAGCCGGCATAAAACAGCATTTATGAGCACAAAGCGTTTAATTGTTCTGGTTTCTGGTTTGGCCCGTTAACTGCTACAAAGACACCGCTTCACCATATGAATTCAAACCTGTCCAAGTCACGGGTCAGAAACATATTCAACCGCTGTGGTCACATGGCCTCAGTGAGCAGAAGGTTTGTAGCTCAAGCCAAGTGAAGGGCAAATGCTGACTGCATTTGCGACCAATGGTTACGCTGTTTGAATCATGGCAGACTCTCAAGCCATTTTTTTTTTTTTTTAATCAGACAGACAGTTAACTGCTGTAACCATGTGAGAAGAGGAAGGACAGAGAAACTAAGAGCAGACAACCGGACACATAAAATGAGTGAGGAAAGAAGGAAAGATTAACTATATCAGACAGCCTTTTCTTGAAGCCACTCTTTGACTAACTGAGCCGAATTTTTCATCAGCCTGCATTCTCAGGAAGACTTAAAGCAAGCTTTCCCTGCGACCTCATGCTGCACACGTTTGTACGAATGTAGGAAGAGTGAGGAAAATAAAACACTGACTGCTGAGGCAGCAAATGTGCATCTGTAGGCTGTCACATGTGTATGCGAAATGAGGATTTGTGACATACATGTCACAGACTTTCAGAGGACTTGTGTCACTTTACAAAGGACATGGGAATGTATTCACTATTAACTTTGACTCTCTGCTGTTGGGCATTTTCTGAGCTCTTGGCAACTTTTCAGTCCCAAAGCAGGCTTGGTGAGAACCGAAAGAGAATGACACAACAAAGGGAAGAAAAAAAAAAAGAGACAGCAGACAACAAAGAAGGGGGGAGTTGAAATCTAAAGAAAACTCGGGACTAAAAATGACAGGAGGGGGAAAGGAAGGTGTGATTTCAGATCATAGGACATGTGTGCCTTCGCGAAAACTTTAACTAAACAAGACAGGGAGACCACAAAGACAGCACTCCTTGTTTAAACAAATGGACATGAGTGAGTGCTAAGGCTTGTCCATACAAGTGACTCTTCGCATTACACCTCGGACACATCAGGTTGAGTGACTAAACTAGATCACGCCCGTCTCTTGGAGGTGTAAATACTCAATGCCAACTGGCATCTTGGCGCTGGACCTCCCAGATCTGAATCTTTAAAGGAACCGTTTCTCTCTGCAACTACTCGCGAGATGGATGCTGGAAGAAAAGTGCTCTTAGTCATCTTGGCTCGAGAAATGGCGGCTAGTTTATTAATTGACTCAAGACTTGTGTCTGAGTCAGACGTCTGAGTGGTGCTGCCACTCTGCGTCATTATCAACAACCCCCAGGTTCCCACAACGACACACGTCAACGCGAGCACACACATCTCGACTGCAATATATAAACAAACCAAAAAATGCATTGAGGTTGAAGGCTGCTAGAAAGCCCAAAGTCGCTCTTGGTTTAAGTACTGAAATTTGAGTGTCGGTGCTACAGTTGGAGACTAATTTTCATGCAACCAATTTACATTCACATGGAAATCTGCACAGTCGTGGCCAATGGATAGACTTCACTGAATGCTTTAGTGACATTTAGTGATTTAGTGGCAGGCTCCTTCAAATGACCTTCCAGCAAAGTCCATCACTTTACCTCCCTCCAAACACACACACAAGACTTCAGAGAGGCAGGTAATTTGCCATTAACTCGAGCCACTCAATCGCTGAAACACTGCCAAGTTCAATTGTGTGAGCAAGTTCGATGGAGAATGTGAAAGAGAATGAGAGAAAGAAAGAGGGAGAGACAGATGGAAAGAGCAATTGAGATGGAGCGACAGAGTGAGAAATAGGATGAAAGGCAGGAGGCACTTTATTCTGCCACTTCCGGCGCAAAAGCATCCCTTTCCCATCTGCCCCGGAGAGCGTATCCCAGTCACCGCAGCTCCGTACAGTCGGACCATCTGACCACTCCAGCATGAATCACCACAGAGATACATGCACATAGAGACGAGTCGCTTGCGCAGACATTAATTAATGCACACACAATCCCCCCCCTCTGAAGAGATGAGAAAAAAATTTGCGGTAAATAGCGAACACTGAGCAAACAACACAAAATGGTTTTTTTTGTGATGTGTTCGCATGCAGATTTAAGTGCGAAAACTGGGCGTTTCAGGCAGCAAGTGCACAAACAAGAACACCGCGCGACCATACAGCAGAAACTTGGTGGAATCGCCTACATCATTATCACCCCCATAATAAGCGTTGGTAACCCCTTTAAAAATCAATTCATCCATGGAAGGTGTACCCAACACACACACACACACACACACCTAGGCATGCACACAGAAACAAAGCTAAAACACACCAGCCATAACCGGCAAATGTATTAACTGTGAGGGCAAACCAATTACAGAACGTAAACCAATTCTTGCTAACACACACACACACACACACACACACACACACACACACACACACACACACACACACACACACACACACA
>JBBPCS010000037.1:8912532-8923498 GCA_037974645.1 Hollardia meadi | reverse complement strand
CCCCCCCCCCCCCCCCCCCCCCCCCCCCCCCCCCCCCCCCCCCCCCCCCCCCCCCCCCCCCCCCCCCCCCCCAACATCACTTGCAGTTCTAAAAGCATGCAAATGAAGTCCATGAAAAGATGCAAGTGGGAGAAAAAAAATGCTCCCAACAGTAGCTACAAAATGAGTTGAAGATTTGACCGCGCGAGTTGAAAATGTTTCCGCTTGAATCTTATGAATCCACTACAGAGACAAGAAGGTGAGACAGTGAAACTGGAGAAAAGCAAATGAATCTAGACTTTCTGATTAGTTCAGAGATCAGCCAACTGTCACACAAACACACTTAACACACACACACACACACACACACACACAGGGTCAGTGGGTACGTTGAGACGGAATTAAAAGCTGCAGCATCCGGCGTCCAAGTTCGATAAAAATTTAAAATCCACAACTTCTAATTTTCGCTTTGCTACTGAAAAGACTTGCACTGACACCGAACATCGGTCATACACAGCTGCAGAATCAGACTATGCTGAATTACACTCATAAAAGACACTTTCATAAGGGCTTCACAGCCCACAGCTTCACATAGTTTTCAGCTATGTGTGGCAATTTTTCCCAGACAGACTGGTTTGCACTTTTGACATGTTTGATAGTATAAAAACTTTGACTTTTTTTTCCCCAAATGACCCCGGCATCACAAAGCATCTTGGTGGAAAATGTCAGCTGCAAATTTGAAATTGCACGAGAGGTTTTGGAGGTTCATCTGCATTATATGGCTGCAGGCAAACAATAGGTGGAGTGCCTGCTAAGAACATAGTGCAGTCCAGTCAACCCTGTCAGTCTGACGCAAAGCACCAAACACAGCTACGGCCACACAAACAGGATCATCCCACAGGTTACGTTGAGATTTCCTCGCCCTCAAACACTCCGCTCTTCTCCATCACTCTGTCTCTGTTGTTCTGTACCTGGGCTTGTGCCCTCTCTCAGCTTGCTGCAGAATGGATGGATGCAGAGGTGGGGATGGAGGGAGGGAGGGAGGGAGGAGTGGAGAAGTAAATGAGATCCCGATGAGATGCCAAGGTGTGTTAGCGGTGAGGTGTGGGGAATGAGAAAAGCGGCCTGAAGGGAGGGGGAGTGGCTAGATTGACTGTGTGTAAGGTGGGATGGTGGACACTCGGTCATATTAGTGTTTGCCAAGTCAGCTCGGGATGCGGGAGGCATGTACAGGAGAGGATGGAGAGCGAGAAATGGAGGGAGTGGAAGAGATGAAGAGGGGGAACACATATGAGAGGGCAGACGGAAGAACAAAGAAAAACAGGAAGGTAGGGGGAAGAAAGAAGAGAGCAAGGAAGACGAAGTATAACATCAGAAGGCAGTGTTGCATATCTGCAACACAGGAAAACGCTGACGGCACATGATAATAAATAAAATTAGAGCCAAGATTTTTTTTTAAATGGGAATGTAAAAGTGTGATTATAAGCTACTAAAGCATGACAATACAGTAGGCAAATGGGGAGTCTGCAAAGAGGAACGTTTATGAATAGTGATCAAAGAACCATCATAAGAGCTTTTAACAGATACTCCAATCCCCAATATAGGGACGACTTAGCTTTGTTTCTTTTGTTAAAACATAGCTCTAATGGCAGAGTTCTGCACTCCAACAGAATACCCGTAGACAGGTATGTAAATTGCCTCGATTAATATGGCAGAGAATTTAAAAGGAAGAATTCTCCCCAGCGTTTCCTCCATTTCCCAAATCCTTACAAACAGTGAGAGGGATCGCTGCCAGCACCAGCCTTCAGGAGCACATTGCTTTCACAGCAATTAATCGCTGTCACAACATCAATTAAACAAAAGCTAGCCTCCAAATCCAGCTACCCAGCATTCCAGGGAAGCAAATCAATCTGGCAATGAGTCCGTGCGTGTGTTGCATCCAATGCTCAGGAGGAAGTGTGGGCATGAATGACAGAGTGCACAAACATGCGTGTGCGCGAGTCCAGATCTGTGCGCGTGCACTAAAAAGGGGAAAATGTCACACCATGCATGTGTACAAGTGTGTGTGTTTCATGGGAGAGCTTGCATGCAAAAGCGACATGTACGTGTCAAGTGAGTGTGTGCATTTGATTCAAAGTTGCGTGTGTGTGAAATGTGTGAGCGTAGAAAATGTACTTTTCTGGAGTACATGTGCTGTGTGTGTTCTGCACATGCATGAGTGTGTACCCAAACTCCACTCAGCTTGCCAATAAAGCCTCTGTTTAGAAAGAGCCCGAGGGTCTGAAGCCATTATGTTCTTTTCCACTTGACAATCTCGGGACTGATTAGGATCACTTCCCTGGCTTCACCTGAGCCAGCCGGTGGGAGGCACACACATTCAGCCAACTCTGTGTGAGAGTTTGAGCCGGTTTACAATATCTTGGCTAACATGTGAATGCAAGAAAGTCTTTTTTCTGTGGCACTCAGCCAGGCTGCCAGTAAAATGTTACGACCACAGCAGCTCCTTGACTCTCTGACACACTTCAGTGCAGATGCACAGGGGCAATTAAACTTGAATCTTGATAAACCACTCAGTGAATCGTGCATTGTTCCCCTGCATGGCTGTTGTGACAATGATTCTTGGTTGATGGAGAAACAAAGGACGTAACTGAGAAAACAGATGCCCTGCTGTTTAAACCTGACATTAGGAATTCTTATTAGAGAAGGACTGTGCTGGAAAACGGATTAGAGTCGCGCGCAATGGGGTTCAGCATCAGCTAATGCGTCCTGTCGTCCGTGCCACAGCAGCAGCGACTGTTTAGAGTATGAAAAGACAAAGAAACCAGTTGCACAAACATGCCATGGCTAAAACCGAGCACACAACCCAAATGTTTGTGACAGCCGGCCGGGGATGTCTTCCTCATAACGAGTGCGGTTTCCTGAACGAGGCCGACTTGTCCTTTCTGAATAAATCAGAAACTGGATATTGGAGCAGACAGTGGCTCTGCTGTGTGGCAAAACGAATGTAAGCATTTCTCAGCCTTGTGTCCTTATAACAAAATCATAAAACAACTTGTCAGACATTTAGTCCACTATCTGCGAGGATGGACGGATTGCTTTACAGCATAGAAGCAGATATTATATTTCAGTGTCATGTTTTTTTTTTCTGATTTTGTAGCAAATAAGTGACAACAAAATTAGACAATTTAAATAAAGCTTGATTTGGTCGCATGTTATTCGGAGAGAAACATTTTGAGTTCAAATGCGTAAATCTGTCATATACAGATTTGAGACGCGCATCTTCATAATCAAGAAAAAAAAATAGATTTTCACTTTCACATGTGCAGTTTAAAGCAATTTAAAGCCAGTTTTAACTCCACGACAAATGCACCTGCGTCCCCTCACAGGACAAGCGCCAACGCCAAACTATCTCCGCCGCGGACGTCCGTCGATCAACCCTGCCCGCTGCGGAGAGCAGTTTGGGTAAAAACGAGCCCCCCCCCCCCAAAAAAAAACCCCACACATACACACGTTTTCACATACCTTCCTCTGCATGACAGTCTTCTTCTAGCTTCAGCAATAATATCCAAAGCACCGAAATCAGCGTTTTACGGAGATCCATGTTTGTCTGGCCAGTTCCGCGGGGCACTTGTCATCGCTCTCCAGCCTGCGCGCAACGCACCGCAGCAGAGACGCACTCGGTGTTTGAATGGAGCGGAAGCCGTCTGGGCAATCAGTGCGGGAAACCGGGAGCCACAAGGCCTATTTGATATCTCGGGGGAGGGTTTTACGGACGAGATTGACACCGGGCGAACGCAATGAAGTGGGATGTGGAGTCGAGGGTACGGGAGGGTCGACCTATCACGGAGCTGCAGCCTGAAATCTCGGCGCGCAGGTGTTTCCACTGTTGTCTTCAGAGTGAACCTACTTTCCTTTTATGGAGAGTCGAGGAGGGTCGGTAAGTTAGGACCAAGGTTTTTGGATGTGGAGAGTTTTGTGTTATTTCAATTGATTGGTTTGTAGCCATTTGCAAAACTCAAAACACACTCAACACAAGTTAGATATTGAAACAAATCTTAATTGAAACCAGTAAAACAATTTTTTCCCGTTGAAAAACTATAATAACTGTATTATAGTATATGGACAAAAATGTAAAGAATCAGACTTAGAACCTTTATGTGTATAATAAGAATACCTTTGACTTTAGTACCTCCTAATATCAGACTGATGCAGACCCCTACCACACATACATCTTTTTGTTTCGTCATTTTTAAAGGGACAGTATGCAGCATGGATTAAAAACATACAGATATGCTAGTTTTGTACGTTTCATACGTATCACATTAACATTTCTACAATATGTGTGAGAGCAGGCCTCACTTTGCATGTATATGACCTCATTTCGTTGTTGTGAGGTGGAGGCGTTGGTGGTGGCATGACACCGTGACAGCTGCCAAGCAAGAGACCACTGTTCAAGACCACTTCAACCAACCAACAAACCAGGTCATTTTAATGACCACTGGGGCATTTTGTAACCATCTTTTTGGCATCAAAAGCTGATGTTTTGAACAAAACCTGGGAGAGTTTATAGCCGTGTTTGTGGCGGCTAAAGCGGGTATTTTGAATGATTTTCAAATGTTTTTGTGCCTAAATCTTACCAGACCTTAAAGAACCCCTCCACCCAACAATGTGTTTTTCTTATGTTTACGTCCCCTAAAATGTCCGACCTGGACTACACTGACTTGTATCTGTCCAAAGTTTGTCACTAAAGAAGTGTTTTTACATTCCTCTACTGAAGGGGGAGATGTCTGTGCAGTGCCAGCCACTGCCAGTTACAAGCTAACAAGCTAACAAACAACATAAACAAAAGATGCTAACTACACTTAGCATTCTGATACGTCAGCTGGTCGCCGATTTTGGTGCACAACAGACCCCTCGGGCTCACACATGTAACATCATGGCTGAATCTCCCTCGTTTCCTCTAACACTCGCCATCTTGATGCTCACTGATCTTTGACTGGTCAACCTAACGCAAACAGCGGTGGTGGGCGGGGCCAGAGGCCTGTGATTCCTAGATCCAGAATTTCTCAATGAGGGAGAAAAAGTAGATGTGCTTCCAGCCCCTCTTCGGGGTTTTTAAAGCTTCTTTAATGAATAATGAAAACATGTCAAATAAGATATTAGTCATAGCAGAGTATTTTCATGTACTTTAGAACATGTCTGGAGGGGAACTTTAAGCACAGCAAGAGAAAATTGAGAATTGAAATGTAAAAGGAACGTAAACTTTAAACATTTAATGTAAAGTTTCAGCACATCTGTTGTGTGCAGAAACGTATGGTGCTTCTTTTTTTTTTTTAAACATTTATTCTGACGATCGGGTTGCTTTGTTAGATGGGTTGTCATACAATTGCACAAAACTCAATAGGAAAACACATACTAGACAAAAATACCACGAAACTGTCATGAAAAGCACCAAATTGCACACATTTTCACTGGATTGTCTTGGTTTTCTGCTGCAGACATTTATACTATCTTACTGATTGGAGAAGGTGCTATAATGACATACAAATTTGACAAATCGTGGCTTTAAGGAAGATCCATAAGATCCCAGGATGTTTGTTTTTTTCTTCCTGTTATCATATGTACAATGCAGTGACATCAGAGCAAATAAAACTATAAACAAAAACAAAAAAATAAACCTGTCTCGGTGTCGTCAGATCTTTTGACAGGAACAAATAGAAACACCGACGAGCCCACTTGGGCCAAACTCCCCATTTTACGTCTACAGCAACACAGCAGAATTTAATCAGCATAATTGGTCCAGTTGACCATTTTACGCTTTTTTCTTTTCACACAGTCCACAAATTGACTTGACATAATTTGTGTAATGGAAATCATTTGCTTTTTCAGGGGACTATTGATTTGATGCTACATAAAGTGAGCAGACATGTTCATGCAGTATTCTGCACCAAGCAAATATTATGGAGCTTTTCCACCGGGGTTGAGTGTGCTTCTTCAGACAACAGAAGAGCAAGATGAACTGATACATGGAGGTGCTCTTTCAAGGTTTGCATAATTGCAACATGAAAACTAACAGTCCTTACAGTCCCTTGCTCCATCTCTTCTTTTCATACCCACACAAACACACACACTACGAATGTGTGCATGCATGTACACAAGCATTGCCCTGCATTGATCACCCTCACAGTTTGGCTTGGAAAGCAATACAGTTTATTGCTGATTGACAAGCGAGACACTGTGTTGTTGTCTTTTCAAAGAGTAAACTAGTGATGTGAACAAAGGATGGATCTCCAATCAATTCAGTCTGCAGGGGATTCAGAGAGCTCTCTCCACCACATATCCGTTTCCCCCCCCATCACATCAAAGTTTCCAAAGTTGTTGGAATGTATTCTTATTCTTCTGTTTCAAGAAGCTCTGCCAATAATGTGGAATTCTGTCCTCAAAAAAGTTGATTCACCGGTCCATTTATTCTATTAAACGATCCTTCTATTTTCACTCTCTACACACCAAAATGTGCAGCTTCCGGAATAAAAGCCTGAATTTAGAGTTCAGGTTTCACTTATTTTCCACCTTTTGACCAGAGAGTCGAGTTCAAAGGCCAAAGCTGAATCTTCCTCAAAAGTCTCCACTTGGCAGCTATTCAGTATGTGCGGCCAAGCCTCCGCTATTTAGCTACTTTTCAAACTTTAATGATGCGCTAATGAAAAGGCTGGTCAGCATTCCTAGTTTTCCCCTTAAGCAAGCCCTGCAAATGCTGGACATAAAACAGCTCTGTAATAAATGTAATCAGTATTGTAATACCACACACGCGCACACACACACGCACACACATACACACTTCCCTCTTATATGGTCCATAATCAACAGTAAGACTCATTATCACAATTGTCACCCAGCCCCATCTCCCTCCATCCCTGCACTCCACTCAACCACAGACACTCACTCACTCACTCACTCACACACACTCACTCTCTCTCTCACGCACGCACGCACACACACACACACACACACACACAGATTATGGGCCATCAGCCTGACTGATCCTCCCCAGCAGGGGGGCTGGTAGCATCAGTCCTGGGAGCTGATGAACATAATCATCTGTCCTCCTCTGTGGTCATTACTCACCAAGGACAGAGGCCAACAACCCCACTCACTCACTCACTCACTCTGTGTCCCTCTCCCCTCCATTGCTTATGCACACGCCACATATCCACCATTACCACATCTGCTACTTTTCAAAAGGAAATTTTAAAATGGGTCAGTTTTAGTGTTTCTCTAGCACAACATCAAGCGCTCACTGAAGTGGCGTTTCCAGACTTTTCTGACAGGGTGATTTATGCGGGGGTGGTAGGAAATACATGCACGCACACGCATATGCACATCAGAATAGCATTAATTTACCATTTCTGTCTCCATTATCTATTTTAATAACTACATTATAGTTTGGGTTGTTCCAATACCAGTATCAGAAATGCTTCCAATACGGCCTAAAATGCTGGACTGGCATTGGCTTACCATGAAACTCATTAGCATACACTTGTATGCAATTTAACACATTTTTTACTGTAAAAGTAGCCAATGTCTGTAAATGGCAAGTGACTTCAAGCACATGTCAGCAGACATACAGTATATTTGTTGATATTCGTGTTGTTTTTTTCAATTATGACTGACATAATAAAAGAAAGTTCTATTGTATTCACTCTCTGTCTGTATATAGAGTTTAACCTGAGCCAGGCCATACAACAATGATAGCAACAACATCACATTCACACAGGGTTGGTAGTATACAGATGTTGAATAATAATAATAATAATAATAATACATCTTTTTTATGCACTGGTATCACTCGTTGGTAGTCAACACACAAAATTTAGGGATTAGAAATCGTATCAAGAAGGAAAAATGGTATTTGAATATCAGTATCTTACAATTTCAGCTCCATTTTACTAGTGTTGCTTTGCACACATACAGTATCTTGTCTCTTTTTCCCTCTGTCAACACATGCCCACACATGATGGCTGAATCTGCCCCCCCAAACCATGTGTTTGTATTATTGATCAGGAGCACAATCACCAGGGGAACAAAAACAAAACAGATGTAAATCACAATCTGATAGTGTACAGGGTGGGGGAGGGGCGCCGAAGCAGTAAATAGATGTCAATTCCAGCACACATCCACGTACAGTATATGTTACTCAGATTTGCTGGTTCATTTATATGCAACAGTTTTATGCTGACGCTCTCAGCTGGCCCCCCGACCTCCCTGCTCCTCCTCACTTACACATTGGAGTGAGGAGGAGGAGAGGAGTCACTTGACCTTTCTATTCCCTGGCTGTTTCCCCAGCTAACCAAGCAGAACGAGGGAGGAACAAAGAGATGACGGGAGAGGAAGTATGCGAGTGCATGCATGAATATACACGTACGTACAAGGGTGACTTGTTTAAGACTATATTCACACTCGGCGGGCTGATGCTGAAAAGGCTGTTTACAATAACTACCTGAAATTGTAGTCAGTTTTTGGTAAAAATGACAGAATGTGTGTTCTGATCGCAGGTTTCATACATTTTCTGTAATAAAACCTCAAAAACTAAATTCTTATCAGGGAGGATCCTGGGGCCAAATCTTATCAAATGAGGGTCTGTGGTCTAATTTGTGTCAGTTTAGGGGTCATTCAAGTGAAAAGGCTTGGGAACCACTGGCCAACATGATTTCAATATGATGGAAGTCATCGGACAAAATAAACACTAAAAGAAATTGGGTATTTAGTATGCTGGCATTTGACGAGACTGAGTTTTGAGACGTCCTCACTTGAACGTGAGACTAGCATCTCCAGACGTATCTGATCTGTAGAGAGTTTTCAAAGAGCTCACTTACTGTATGGGAAAATTGCACCTTGAGGTGGACAGAGGGCCAGAACAGAGAGAAAAAGATGTGTTTTCAGATTTGGCTGACCCTCCTCTCAACCCGAGCTGGACACAGGTTGAAGAAACCGGAAACTAGCTTTACTATCGCGAAAGAACATTGCAGTAATGTGCCAATTTTGAGCCCGGTTTAATGTCGTTGAACCAACTTCCTCTGAAAGAGAAAGAGAGTGAAAGAAATAGGATAGGATGAAGGAGAAAGGGAAAGAACAATGCATGCGTGTACTGTATGGCTGAACAAGGGTGAGAGGGAGCGTTGGAGGGATAAGATTCTCTGTTTTATCAGGTGAGTACGGTGGCCCTGAGAGCTCAACACACAGAAAACGCATTCAACAAACACATTGTCTCACTTTGCAGGGTTTTTTTTTCCTAAATGCTGCACACGTGTTGTCAAATTGGTGAAGTCTTTTTCTTAATTTGCTTGTGTTTTTCCATTCACATATGTTTCCTTTACAAGCTGCAGTGTTTTAAACTCTCAGAGCCACCGGTGGATAAGTTAATAGAAATACACTCCATCTCTCGCTAACAGTGATAATCAGGGTGACAGCTATGCAATACATCTTGAGTAGACCCGTGGCACATGTATTAGCATGGACTTCAGGTTCAACACCCCCCGCTGTCCCCTCCTCTTTGTCCTCCTTCTGAATAATGTCACAGTAATTTTTTGACACCCTTAGGGATTTAAAAGAAGCGTAGGAGGAGTGAAGAGGGCTTGTGGTGGGAGGTGTGAAGAGAGAAAGGGAGGGGAGAAGGAGGAAAGTAAATGGGGCGATGGAGAGAGAGGGTGTTTGATAACAGTATGGCTACAAGTCCCAGATGTATTGTACCATAGCTGTTTTATTCCCAAGGTGGGACCCTGTAAATGCTGCAGAGTGAAAAGGTGTTAATGTGTCTTTGAAAGAGATATACGCCTACACACATATACAATGACGTGCCACACACACACATGCCCACACACGCAGCGGTGGTGACAACAACAGACACTGTGTTTTAAACGGGCGCAGGGGAGTGGGCGTCACTCTTCGCTTTGTTCAGATGGGTGTGCAGAGAGTCATCACTCCCTTCATGAGATGATTAGCTGCCAGGCGCTAATCACACCAACATTTCATAGTGAAATTAGATTACAGATATGCTCTAACAATATCTCTGGACAGATTGTTTTTATTGCCTTCATTAGTATTTCTATAACAGCCTGTTTGTGATTTGTTGGCGAATTTATTACAATCCTACTTTATTTGTTATTAATGCCAATGAGATAATAACATTTACGTGACTATAAATCAGACTTTGAACATCACATGTGGTGTTCAAGTGAGACCAGAGGGAGGGGAGGTCATAGTTCATAAACTGGAATCAAATTTGGAACATTAAGGGTTTACCAGGATGCTGAGGAGTCACTTTACCTTTACACCAGTCTGATATGAGAAGCAGGTCACACTAATGTCCTGGTGCGTCGCTCCAGGGACAAATGGGTAAAGCAGCCCCTGGGAAGATGACTTGCAATTAGCTCCGGGTACAAGAGTTGTGGTGTCATCAAGGTCATTTGGAAGAGTCACATTAGGATGTGGTCTGGCCTCAGTGGAAAAAAAGTACACAGATTCTTTACTTCAGGAAAAAAAAAAAAATACAACAATCTAAAAACAACATTTCAAGTAAAATCCTGTATTCTAATCGTATTATATTATAAAAGTACAGAAATATTATCAGCAAAAGGTTCTTAAAGTAGCAAAAGTAAACATACTTGATCTGCAGAAAAATGTGACTTTATTGTCTTACATTATTAAACTGTTAATACTGATGCAACAATGTGCAAGTATCATTTTACTATTGAAGCTAATGGAGATGTAACTAGGTTATCTACTACGGATGTACAATATACATATTAGATCAATAAATTATTGGCCCAATAATGAAATTATAGCTGATTTTTTTTTTTTTTAAAAGCCAATACTACATTGACTTAACAAGCACAGCATCTACACACTCAGATACAGAGAAGAAGAAGAAGAAGAAGAAGAAGAAGAAGAAGAAGAAGAAGAAGAAGAAGAAGAAGAAGAAGAAGAAGAA
>JBBPCS010000037.1:8895544-8912432 GCA_037974645.1 Hollardia meadi | reverse complement strand
CTAGCTAGCAACAGTATGGTACGTCGGTTGTTTCAACGTTCCAATCAAATTCCTCCAAACGTTATGTCCCGCCTTCCCGTCCTGTTTCACTAGGAAATACGTCACTGTACGGAAGTTAGATACTCGCGAAATGCCGTTTCAGCTCGACTTTAAAAGTGGGACCGTGTTCGGATTTGCATTTTTTGTTTCTGACCTGGAATAGCAAGGTAGCACAGTGGGTTTCAATTTTCAATGCTAGTCACAAACAAGATCTCGCTTACACCAGTCTCGCTTCTAGTTTTGTGAAGGTAAGAGGACAGGAACATTTAAAAAAGAGATTATATTATGTGATCCTAAAAAGCAAGTAAAAGATATAACTTTTGGCAGAAAAGATAAACATGTTACCAACCAACTTTTTTTTTATCTTTCCCCTGTTAAAACTCATCTTTTAATTTTCGTTGCCGGAGGGTGAAAAAGAGAGAGTGGAACGGAAGAAAAGGAGGACAGATAGAGAACAAAGAAAGAAAAGGTGTGGCGTTAAATTTCAATTTGACAAGAGGGGGATGTTAAGGTAAAAGGGAGGACACACCAATGGCAGGGCCAAGCCAACTGTCAAGTAGCCATGTGGCAGTTTGCAGATAAGGCCTGTGACTAAGTAATCAGGAATATACAGTGTGATCTACTGCTCGCCGACACATTCCTGGATATGACATCTGCCCAGCGGCCTCATTTCTCAGCCACAGCAGGCCGGTTCTGAGGCGACTCACTCGGCAGGAACTGAATCCGATTTTCGTTTTTCCAAAGGATTGTTATTCCAGCCGCCACTGCTACTGTGCCGGTATTTTTAAATATCAACACAGATAGCGCAAACCTATCGCGAATTCAGATAAAGTTCAATTACACAGTTTACACAAACGGCCTTAGTTCGCATGGAGCTGTGTGTGTGTTTTTCTTTGGAGGGACGATCCTTTTATATTTAAATCTGTGTGTGTGTGTGTGTGTGTGTGTGTGTGTGTGTGTGTGTGTGTGTGTGTGTGTGTGTGTGTGTGTGTGTGTGGGGTAGTTCAGGACAGGGTGGTTTATCAGACGCTGAATACACTCTGTGCAGGTGATGGGAGATTAGGGAACGCCACTGTTTCCAATTTTTTGAGCTGAGTTCAGACAGCCAAGCAAATGGAACAACTGTGACTTTTGCTTTTACATCACCTCTATTTTGTTTGCCATGACCACCTTTTTTTCTTCTTCTTCCTGTCCCTTCTCTTTTCCCTCTACATACCCTTCCTCCTCTCACTTATTTTTGTCTTTATCTCACTTTTTCTTTTCATGCTTCTACCCGTCTGCGTTTCCAGCTACTGTTTTGCTGTTGTGTCCATGCTCTCCCTCTCTATAGATCTCTCTATTAAAAATGAACATAATATCTGCAGTGTGTTGAATCTTTACTATAAAATGGTAGTGGGCCATGTTAGGAAATGCGCCACAAACTATCCACATAGCCACAAAAACAACTCTGTTGGCTCCAGCTGAGAAAAGAAAGCACAGCGCAGTATGTGCTGCAAGAGTCAGACCCACGGCAGCAAATTTTGCTCTTAATAACCAAAGTCATCCCAGCAGCCATTAGAGCTATGCACCTTTTTTTTTCTCCCCCCTCCTTGTGGAGAAAAGGTGAGAGAGAGAAGGGCATGAAAAATCAATTGATTTAAGAAAGAGGGAAATAGAGAGAAAAAAGAGGGAGAGAAGAAGCGGTGGACAGAGTGAAAAATGTGTTGGTTTGTCAGCATGGGCTGGATGTCTCAGGGGACACCGGTGGGAATTCATCATGAGAGACAAATTATATTGCAGTGGTATCCCTTTTTTCCTTTGTGTGTGCGTGTGTGTGTGGCTACATTTACGGGTTGCCAACATACACGCACATAAAGTGTGTCCATGTATGTGCATCATAGGATATTTCATGATTTCGTGTTTGAAAGCACGTGGACGTAGGAGGACGTTGTATCTCAGAGTGTGCGCTGCGGAATGACAATAAATACATTAGTGACTGTTTGACCTGTACGCCTTTTATATGATAAAATAAAAGGCAGATTAGATGAATATGTTCCGTGTGTGCAGATAAATGTTTTTTCACATTTCTTTGGTTTTGTACACTAAAGTATTTTTTAGTGCGATGAACAAGAATAAATACAATCTCTCACTGCAACTGGAGACTTAATCTCTATCTTTATATCAGTTAATATTTTAACTTCAATATATTACGCGCAATATTTACACCGATCAGCCACAACATTAAAACCACCAACAGTTGAAATCAATAACATTGATCGTCTCGCTACAGTGCAATATTCTGCTGGGAAACTCTGGATCCTGGCATTCATGTGGATGCCACTTGACACAAACCATCCCCCCAAACACCCTCGCAGATCAAGCACTACCCCCATGGCACCGGCACACCCCGATGACATTGGTCTCCCAGCAGGACAATGTGTGCTGCCACACCACAAAAACTGCTCAGAAACAGCCCGAGGAACGTGACAAAGAGCTTAAGGCGTCCAGATCCCAGATCCAAATCTGATTGAGCTAAATGGGACGTGCCTGAAAAATGACAATCCATTGAGTTCTGTCGACATGAGGGGGTTTACTTTGTCTGAAACAATGTGTGGGTGGGTTTTATGGGTCAAAGAACATCCACATGAATACCAGGACCCAGGATTTCCCACTAGAACATTGTACTGTAGCCACGATCAATGTTGTGGCTGATCAGTGTAAATAATTGACAAAAACTAGAGCCTGTCATTGTAAAATCCACATTGTTTTTCAAGTTACACCTCATCATAGCTTTGAGACGCAGGGTTCAGCCTCGCTACTCAACCAAAAAATGTGTAGTGGGCCATGTGGCATCCTGCAATTAAGTTAACTAAGTTAACGTCGTGCTTGATGTAGTCATAGTAACATGCAGGAAATCATCACTCTCCTACTGCTCATCCAAATGAGTAGAAAACAATGCACACACAGACACAAACCACAAGGAGCTGCTTGCATATGAGCGGAAAGAATGAAAAGGGAAATTTTGGAAAACAAAAAGGAACAAGATACTTAAGATTAATGGTGATGTAGAAAATTAACGGTGGCCATATAAAAACATGTGTTTAAAGTATCCGGCCAGCCCATGTGTATTTACAGTGAGAAATGTTGTTGAAAGTACGAATATTTAGAGTTTAAACTCTGTAGAAAAACAACATTTTGAAAACAAAAGATGATGAAATATATAGAGAGACTGTAGATTCAGATGGCGGTGAGTGTTCCAGCTCAGGGAGTCCAGCAGTGGCATTAGGTTACTGAGAGGACAATAAAGAGAGAGAAATATGCATGGCCAGGAGAAGAGAAAGAGACAGCCACACAGCCAGACTCCTGCATAGATGTGAGGTATTATAGAGATCTATGACCAGGGTCAACCTCTTTTTATCACCCCTGTTTATTCTTGGGTGCCAGATGATGAGGACTTCAAATTGCACTAAGATTGGATCTTACAAAAAAAAATGAATATGAATATTGTGGTTGGAGGCTGGCAATAACGGCGGTCCATAGAGGTCCACTTGCAGTACAAACCAATCTCATATCAATACGCTGCCATAGATTGGGTTGCAACAAGAAGTGAGGCAGTCGTCGCTGTTGTCATGAAGCTTAACAGACGGCAGATCTCTCTCGCTCTCTTTTTCGAGACACTCTCAGAAAACGAACCGCCAGAGGTAGATTACAGTTGATAGCTTGGGGCAGCAAAAAAGAGTTTGGATAGTCTTCTTCTTTCTGAATAGGATGCAGCGGCATACGTGCGAAGGAGTTTTAAAGGAACTGGAACTACTTTTAAACAGATGTCTGATCCAAAGAGTACTTAGACTTAGAGGCTAAAGTCAGGAAATGCAGAACCTGTAGTACTGAAGTTATCAGCCATGTTTGTGGTGTTGGTGCTTTATGGCTTGTTGTGCGGTTAACTGTGCTAACACACCATCCGAACAGTCTGCGCTCTTTGCCCACTTTCGGATTAGCCGGGAGTTAGGCGCAGTCAGGCACTGCCAAGATGGCGACGGCCAGAGCCACCAAACTGAGCTTCACAATGGCTCATCAGAAACCAATGGTTTTATACAGTCCATCATCAACAGGCCATTGTGACTTATTGAACTGCTACAATTTCTTCAGCATACAAAACTTTAAAAAACTGCTTGTATAAAGAGAATTTAATCTCTGCCACTTTGGCAAATAGCTGCTCGTACATCATGTTCTGCGCTGTCTGTCAGTCCTTAAAAGGAAGTTGTTGAGTCATAACAGTGTGTTGACACCATCCAACAACTTCCAAACAAGCGTTCCTACTTGAAGCTTTGCTTTATTTACAAGCACAAGATAGGAAGGTATGTCAACATCCCCCAACTCTTCTCACCAACGTCTCCAATGTGCGCCGATGGTGCTCAATTTTGCTAGGACAACAGCGCTATTTGCATAATTGATTACACCTACAGCCTATGGAGCCGTGCACAAACGAGCCGCAGGAAGAGGAGATAAGCATATGCAAATTCCAAGCAGAATATTCATGCTTTCCCCAGACTTTGGTTGAACTTTCTTTACCCTCCGTTGGGTGGCACAGAAAAATCATCAGTTTGTCTTTTACAGGAGTTTTTATGAGCTGCCGCATTTTGGCACGTTGTTTTTGTTTATATTTGCTTGTGTGCTTGTTTGCGCTCTTTTCATGTGTTTCCAAGATCCTATTTATGTGTCGTGCGTGTGGATGATTATGTGTACATATGAATTTCAGTGCGTGCCTAATGCTTTGAGATTACATCTGGTTTTCAAATTGCTTTGTGCGAGGAATTTGCATTTGCAAGAAACGCAATGCCGTTTTTAACAGTTTCCTTAGAAGCTGTGTAAAAGTCACCTCTAGAAGCATAAATTGGAAAATGTGATTGAACAAGGGAGTTAGAGTGCAGACCGGGTAAACGATTCCCTCCTTCTCAGCCCCAAAAGACAAGATGAAAGGCCAGCACCTGAGGCCTTGAGGAATTGTGGAGATGGTTGATGGTAAATTAATTGAACCCAGAAAAAATGGATGCCCTTTTTGCTTTGACCAAAAATCAGCAAAATCAAGTAGCAGTGGAGTAAAACTTGTGTCTAAAACAAGAACTTCATCCATACAGAAAATGCACGGCTACACATTTAACCAACTCTAGCATTCCTTAACTTGTGTTAGGAAGCAGTTGGATTCACAGCACTGCATTGAATACAACCAGGCTGCTAGTTAAGATGCTTTGTACGTCACTTACAGATTTCAAGGCAAAGGTGTTCTCCTACTTTACCCTGACCGTGCCGACTTCACACGAACTGCACCACCAAGTGAAACTCCTCGTTTAAACAGTGCGATCGTAGAGAAAACGCTTATGGAAATATCGACTGACACACTGTTGAGCTTTGTTTACATCGGTCTCTCTAATTATGCTTCACACACACACACACACACACACATGCATGCATAAACATGGGGTTTGTGGGCACAAATATGTACACACTAAATTAAGCATGCAGTATGCAAGTTTACTCACGTAAAGACTCATGAATACACACATTTGGAACGGAGTGATAATAGAAAAGTCGAATGCACACACACTCAATCACATTTCTTTTCTGATCGGGCACAAAACCAAACTAATAGATTGATACATGTCTTATGTGTGTTTGTTGTGTGTGAGTGTTTGTGTGTGTATACCTGGTCCACATTGATTTAACCAGGTGCTTGTTTGTTGGGTTTTGCTTTTGTATCACAGCACCGCGGTGTAGCGTGTGAGTTCTGGTATTGGATTCCCAGGCAGGAGAGGTAACCGATCAATATGCTGAGAAGAGAAGAGAAGAGAAGAGAGCATAATGTTGTTAAAAACCATTACATGTTAGATCCGGAAGAAAATCCCCTGCAGCCTGCAATTTAGGGCTATGATGGGCTAAAATATATGACAGTGGTGCGTCTATCAAAGTTAAGCACCACCGAAACCTGGCCTGTTGGAGTATGAATACAGACATATATCTCATCTTCTCATCTTCTAAATGTGAGATTCATATGGTTCCACCAACCTACTTATTTGACTAACACTGGTTTACATTCTAATTATGTAAATTACACAAAAAAAAGATGTGTGTTTTTTTTTTGTTTTTTTTTTTACTGAGCTCCCTGATTGTTAAATGAAGGATGCTACACCTCACTTTGGGCCTCATACGCATATAATTATGTAAGGCACTGCATTAACGGAGTTATCTATAACCACAAAGATTTGATTGGCTTCATTCATGGTGCGTTGCCAGTGCCACTGAAATTATTGCTGCATTGTATTTTCTCAGAAGGACATCCTTCAGTTTTTAAGCAGAGGAGTGTGAGACACAAAAGTAGGAAACAAGAGGCATCCTTGTAATCAATGTCTTGCAATTAGCAATTACTAAATGTTATATGCACAGTTAAAATGCATTCAAAGCTATGTGCATATTCGTCCTTTAAAGGACAACATTTTGGTTAAGATGCTGACTGTATTTTGCGTTTGAACCTCCAAAGTTTTTGATCTCTTTGGCTGTAGCTGCTAAATGCATCGATATGTTCACCATATGAAAAAATATTGATTCGATTAGCTTTAACTGAGTGCCGTACTCTTTGATCCTCTTATATAAACTCTAGATGCATGGGAATATTATCCTTTGAATCTGCTTCTATAAATATATTTTCAAATGAACCCCCACAAACCCCCAAACCCACCATATAGAAATATCAAAAGAATATGGCTTGATACTTTGGTATGTAAACACACACTTTCACACACATGTGCCACCTCTATAGCTGTTCAGAATAATTGAAAAAGTTCGTGAGTGAATGGAATGGGAAAGAAATTACGTCACCGGAGTACAGCTGAACTACCAGCCACACCTACAACCACACAAACACACACAGCCTGCCTCTCTATCACATTACTCTTCTTCCCACAGGCCAAATCATGAATCTTCATTCAGAGAGATACGGACAAAGACGAAGAACGGGATCGAGGCTACACAATGACTGCAGTGAGTCAGTGCTTGTAATGTGATTTGTCACTCCCTCTGCTCTCTCTCTGATGTGATTATGGGACGGGCTTCGGCCGGCCGTGTCAAGCGAGATGGCGGCCCCTGATAGGAGAAGCAGAGCAGAAACCAGGAAGCGCCTGGCCCGTCTGCAATCTGTCACGACCGGACCCGGGAATACCGGATTCGAGAACATGATGACTGCGAAGATGTTGGGGGACTGCGGAGGTGTGTTTACCTCTGTGTTTGTGTGTGTCTGAATGAATTAAATGGTCTTGATAGCATTTGCTATATATACTCTCATTTCTCTCTCTTACACACAAAAGACACGCACACACATAAATCTGTCTGCATCAGATACCCTATCTTAGTGTCACACATATCATATATCACTTCATGCGCGTTCCTGTGGTGTGCATCTCCGAAGGGAAAGGGGTATATATTTTACAGTTGTACTGCAAAGCCTTTTAGTGTTGCTTCCTATATTTACAGTATATCAGCATTGTCCCATACTTTATTTTGGATTTTTAATGGAAGCTTTGTTTTTTCGTTTGTTTTTTTATCAGATATGTTAAGCGTGAAATAGTTTGGTTTGGTAGTTTGACTCCAGCTAAAACAGATGCATTGGAGGAAATGGTCAAAACTGCATCTGTACCACGTTACTGGCCACTTCCTGCCATCTTTCTCTTTAATGTTGTTAGTATTGTTGAAGATGATTCTCACCCAGCACCTTACCTCATTGAGGAAATGTCCTCTAGAAGGAAATATAGACATTTGCTGAAGCTATTAGATACCGTAACTGATTAACATTTGGTATTGTTAGTGTTGTCTTTGTAATTATTAGTGGCATTTGTTGTATTTTAATTTCTGTATTGTGTGTATTAGGTTTAGGTTTAATCAGTTTATTGAACATGTTAAAATAACACAAAACAAACGAGATCGTCAACAACATGACGACATGAGCGCTCCCCAAAAGTGAAGCCAAAACACCTTGATTGCCCCCTGGTGGCAGGCTGCAGTATAGGTCATAAATCCCGCCCCTTAATGATATCAGGTAGGACATGGGCCAAACTAAAAACTCAAAGTACATGTCAAATAATTTTTTCCCAAAGATGGTTTCTGTTGTTTTGGGTAGTTTTGATCACGCTCATGTATGTTTAAATGTTAACTTTTCTGTTCAGTTTGGTTTTAATTACTTATTTGATGCTATAAAAAGGGGTTGAAATGTCATGATTGACAGCTGAGCCGTGCTCATGATTGAATCGGTAGGGAGTATGGGCGGGAACTCAATACCATGGCTCCACCGCCCAATCACTACCGCGCAGGCTCTGGCTCCAAACGACATCACTAACGCAAGTTGGCAATTCTCGTATCCGGGATATTCTGGTTTCATTTTTGTACAGTGGGATGAAGTGGAGACGCGACGGCCATCTTTAATTATGTCAATGATTTTAACATGCAAAGGCTATTTGAGTTTCCATATTAAAATATCTAAAAATGACTAGACTTTTGTTATATATTCTGTTGAGCTGTGTACTTACATTATCCCAAATGATTTCAACAACGTTAAAAATCTGTAATTTTATTTAAGGTGACGGTGCGTTTCATTAGACAGTGAGGGAGGAGGAAGGAAGAGTCAGAGAGTGAGGAAGGAAGTCTGCAAACACAGGCTTCAAAATGGGTGACATCACGTTAAATTTTGACTTTGGGCACTTTAAGGTATATTTCGTTTTTCGATCATGTTTTATATTTATGATACTTTGTGTATGTACCATGTTTTCCTGTCTGAGTTCAGTGAGGCAGGTTCCAGCTTTTGTTGTTCTGGCAACAATGGTTAACTGAATACTGAATTATTGTATTTATGGCTGCATTTGGGATTTAACTCAACTAATTGAACTCATCAATATGATGCCATTTGCCCCATCAACAGAGCTGACCAATTCAGACCCAGCACACCCAGGGGGACATCTTTACAACCTTCTTATTTTATTTAGATGGTTGTTTCGACAACCATTCGAATCTGTATTTGTCAGACTTGCGGTGGTAAACGCACACATTCAATTACAGTTGATGTAGTGTAAATGATGGGCTGAGTCTGAGCTCCGAACTGCATTTGTCAAAAGAACAGTCATTGGAAGCTATTTTTGTTTTGGCCACTATGCAGTGTCTTCTCAGCTTATTGTAATTTGGCTTGGGGGAAACTTAGCATTTGGCTTCTTTGTCTTTTTCTCCTGTTTTCTGCCTACAGCTAATCGTGACCAGAGTAATACTGGAGACAATCCATTGTCTGCACGATTTCAGCAGACAATTAGTACATGTGAAAGGGCCCTGTAATGGCTACCAATGAGATACAATAATCAGAAGGCCATGCATGCTTTCCATAAAGCCACTGGGGCTGAAGCTCTTCCTTTCCCTCCCTATTGGCCCCTTTCACTAAAACATGTCCTCCCTGATTTAGCCTATTTTCTCTGTCAATCCATTCTTTTTGTTTCAATCTCTTCTCTCCCATTTCCACCACGCCATCTCTCTTCTATCCTTTCATTTTCTCTTTAAATCCTCATTATTACCAATCCCTATATATTTTTTTTGTCTCTCTCACATGCACAACACTCCCTCCCCCACTTCATCTCTCTCTCTCTCTCTCTGACTGGTAGCTCAGGGGGTAGTTGGCAGCTGCGAGTACAGTAGATTGGATGGGAGGAGGGAGCTGGTTGGCATGGCTCTTCCACTTGGCAGGGGGAGCCATGGGTAAACTGGAAATGTAACCTGCACCCAGTGCCAGTGTTCAAGGTGAGGCTGGCTCTGCATGGGTGCATCCAATTGACCCCCATCTGTTTAGCAGGGGTAAGTTGACCCAATCTCAAGTGCTACTACCTGACCAGAGGGTACAGCGATGGTCACACACATGCATGTATAAACACTCACGCCACCAGCGCATGCAATAATGCACACATGCCCTCATTTTCTGCCACACACAACTATCATCACATGCTCTCAGTCCACTCGCACATGAAATCACCCACTGACACAAATCCACAGGAACTCATGCTATCCCCCGCCCCCGCCATATTCTTCCTCTTACATGCCATTGCATCACGCACATAATGCTAAACTTCCTCTTCAGCTTCATCACAAGTTAATCCTCCACTGCCGAATTCATTTTCACCTTGTTTGTAGCAACACAGCATCACGCTCCAAGCTGAAAAAAGTTCTTTCATGACTGTCACACGCAAGAAAAAAACCCTTAGTAACCCATTGTGCCCATGTTTCATCCCCGCATGCAGCTCGTCCACAGTTAGCTGAGAGAGATCTAATTGCACTGCACTCACCACAGGGATGTAAGTGGTGAGGTGGAGGTTGGTGGAAGTGGATGAATAAATAATGAATCTACTTGAATGCTATCTTTAATCCCCGCAAACCCCCCCTGTGAGCTGACCTCAGGAGGTAAAGGCACGCATACAGCGGCAAGCTAAATATACATCTTCCTCTCGCTCATTCATGCCTCTCTCAAGCCATTAGGGTTCCAAGACAAAATGAGCTGCATAACATGCAAGGCCACACCTGCAGCACTGGGATTGTTTGCTCACCTACATGCTTGGGAATACCGTGGGCACACTCCTATAGAGAGGAAAGCTCGAGCATCCCAGTGTCTTTGGCCAGCTAACATGAGGCTAATATTCCAGACAGTATCTGCTGCTCTCTGCAGTACAGAGATAACGCCTCGGCCAAACATTACAATCAACAAGCCAGAGAGGTCATAGCCTCGCCTTGGATAACAACTGCAGAAAAATGTTTATCTCTCACTATCAGCATGTCAGCCACCCTCACCTCCTCCTCTTCCTCTACTCCCACCTTGCCATCAGCTACCTTCTTCCTAGTTTGTTTGTTTTTTTTGCCCTCGCCTGTGTGACCTCTGAGAATGCATGCAGGAAAATTATTCTCAATCCATCAGAAAAAGCAGTAAAAAGAATAAGGGGGAAAAAAAATCCAATAAAATAACAGAGCAGAGGGAGGAATCCCATTTTCCACCTGCCATTCCCACTGTTGGCAGGATAATAGCAGGCATCCCGGTGTTGGGATAAGCTGTGATAACAAATAGCTCAATCTGCTCAGTGTCTTCATCTGCTGTTCTATCTCTAGCTCATACACCCAAAGCCACGGAATTATGATTAATGGTTGGAGCAGAGGCTCTGTATCTGCACAGGTATATGAAAAATGTTCTGTTTTAGATCCTCATACAAAATACCACAGTGAGGTCATGTGCCATAAGAAACTATAGCATAGGATGAGACAGTGGAGTATATTTTTAGATGTCAGCAGGGGGAGAAAATCACTGCTGTTGGTTTTTAGAATAAGTGAAATTGGCCCAGTATGTCTTCTTACATTGTCTGCATTAAATTTGAGAAAAATTTTAAAAAGCGTCGGTCTTTTTTCAGCCCTTTTATGACGGATATAGATCCAGTGCCTGGTGCTCCAGACTATGAGCAGAGTAAACGGTAATATAATTCTTCTAACAAGGCTTTTTTTTATTGCCTTCCTCCTGTTTTCATCTCATTTAAGACTCTCGCTTCCCGCTCCTTAATGGCCTCAGATTCAAATTCACCCTAATGAGGCACAGAGGAGAGGGAGACGAGGGGGGGGAAGAGAGGCTGAGAGGAGGTGCAGAGTCCATTCCCCACTTGTATAAAAGGTCAAGGCTTTCCTGACTGCTCACAAAGGACACACTGGGTTATTTAAAGGCACATAAGGACTCATCATAAAGAAAAAAAGATATCATAGGCCTTTTGGTAAAGTCTAGAAACTAGAGTCGAGGAGCGCCTTCTGAAAAAGTTTGTCCTTCAGTGTCCACCTTGAAAGGGATTTGTGAAAATTTGCCAAAAAGTTCACAGAAATTACAAAGACAGGGCTTCGCGCACGTGTTAATGTCCAAAATCTCTTTTTTTCCATTGGAAACGTTGAGTTTATGGCATTTTATAATGTATAATCACTGACGCACATGCCAGGAAAACATTAGCTGTGAGAGAAAATGTCAGTGACAAAGTTAATTAAAGCCGAAAGGCCAGATTTTTCTGTTTAACTTGTGCTGTATTGACAGAGATGTGCGGGGATTCTGACAGACATGGCCACTGAGCATTTGTCATCCATCAGCAAGTGAGGACAGCCTGCCGTCATCACCTCATGGGACCCGTCAATTTCATTATTTCTCTCTCTGTCCGTCTCTCACTCCGCCCGTCTTTCATCTCATCTCGTGTGCGGTGTCTCATACTGACCTAAATATCTTCTGCAGTGTTGATGACTTCACATTGTGGGGAGAGGGAAAAGTCACAGAGGGGTGCACACACACACACACACACACACACACACACCCCAGTGAAGTGCAGGGATGTTTGAGGGTGGAAGTAATCTCCCGTGAATATTCCATCCCAGCAGCAGCAAGCCAATTTAATTATCAGCCCCTCCCAGGCCCTCTGTGGGGTCTAGCCCAGGTAAATTAGGCTCAGCAAACACTCCGTCTTCAACCCCAACAAATTCAACGTGATGTCAAATAGAGCACAGTGGTCACTCCGAGAGCGTGCACTCTGTTGTGCGTGTTTGTGTGTGCGTGCAACAGATGGTGAGGGAGAAAGAGAAAGACAGGACCGGAGAGTTGCTGTGCATTGTGAATTAGATTCAGAGAAACACACACACACACGCATGTATACACGTGTCAGCATTAATGTTATGGCCATATACTTTCCATACATATTCAGGTCAGATATTGTTGCCATGGCAGCACAGCTCAGACCTAACCAGATCCCTGAAAACATTTACCATCATCTGATCTCTGTTCTCTATTTCGTAATAGTTTTGCAGAATGCAAACATTTTTGACTTTCATTCATGTGAAGAAGACTGATTAAGCACATATACTCTCATACTTAATATTTGGGTTCGTAGTAGAATATTTTATGTTGTTCTCGGTGTAAAAAATTTAGTTGAGTGTAACACTGAATAATTAGTGTAATTTAGTTGAGATGTAAGTATCGTGTGTTGCTGTCTCGATCAATGACACCATATTCTGTCTTTTCCGTCTTTCTTTCCTGTATTTAACCAGATAAACGTCTCGCAAAGATGAATCTCTATGATTGTTATCTCATTCAAGAGAGAAGGCAGCATAAAAGCAGTGTAAGGACGATAAACATAATACAGACAACATCAATTGAAAAAGAAAATTGCCAGATGATGCACAAAAAGAGCAGAAACATCCCTTTTCAATGGCCAGATCGGCCCTCTGTATCTTAATTCTCAAAAATCATCCAAAACATTAAAAAAAACGATATTTTCTAGGCCTTTTAAAAGTGACATGACAGGCTGATTGTGCGCTTTTGGTGATTTGGTTAATTGCACATTTTTTGTGGAGTGCAACACCAACATAGCATAACACCTGCTCTTTTCTAGTTTTTGAACCTTCACTATTTCACGGTTTCACTGAGATGGTGCATAATTGTAATTAAAGCATGCAACAAAATCATTTTGGGTGTGTGAGTGTAATGAAGCAGTAGACTTGTATGGGGAATATGGTGCAGGGTACATACACAATGCAAAGAGGGTGGGTGGTTGGGTGGTTTGAATTTTTGAAGTACCCTAACAGATAAACTCCAGCAAGGTCTGTACACTCTTTTACTTGTTTGTCATCTTCTCAAATTACAATGGCGAGATTGAAAAACAATCTTGGATGAAATTGCGTTAAAAACCCAGCCTGTCTCACTCTGAGCCCCCAGCTCCATCAAAGTAACTCCGTCTGGAATCGGATCAGGTAAGACTCAGGTGCTCAAGTAAAGGTATCTATCATCTCTTATCTTCTCGATGTTTAATCTACCCCAAACCCCGTCTTCACTCTCTGCCTCAGCCTGTGGAACAAAATTGAGGGGAAACGGGCCTTCAGACAAACACGATCTTCAATCTTCCTCCTCTCTCTGCACCTCCCGTTCTCTCAGGACTGATCAACAGGAGTGGCGCTACCACATTTAGACCTACTAATGATCTGCTCCCTGGTCTTCTCCTCCCTGCTCTGCTGCACTTCTAATCACAAGGACATCCACTGTCTGATCAGCAGAGACCTGCCTGCTTGGCAGTCGATTATCATAATCAGGGACAGGCCACAAGACAGGTATTTAATTAGCCACCCTGAAACACACATCAGTACGCACAGGCAAGTGTCTACAGTCCGCTTGGTGAAGGATTTACCACAGCATTTAATCGGCATGCTTTTAAAAGTGAGAGGCCAGTTTTTCATCTAACATGGAGCGACGTTAAATAACAACGTACGGCGTTGACAAGCTTCGACGCTTTGAGGGTCCACTGAATTCAAAAGCTGTCCAATAAAAGAGGCTGATGATCCAGATGTCATTTAGCTATAAATGCCTGTTTTATTCATCGTGACAGGTTTGCAAGAAGAGTGGTTAAGTCTTGAGCAGAGAAGACGAAGGTTTTAGAGAACAATCACTGTGCAGTAATCTTTAGGCATTTACTTGGAAGTTAATCTTTTGTAAAAGAGCAGCGAGGCTGACCTCACTCTGTTCTTTAGAGGGAATTTCTACACTAATGTCTCCCTCACACAATGAATGGCTGTGAAAAATTGGTTTATTGAGTTTATTATCGCTTTTGAACCTAAAAGCTTTCTAGAATATCATGCAGTTGTTTCCTACACCAACGTACAAGTATAAGGAAAATGTTACATGTCATGAGCATTATGGCTGCAGCTCATTGTTTTCATTAAACAGTTCTTTATTTAATATTATGTCATATGATTGTTTTGCCAGTTATTTTCTTGCTTAATAATCATTTGGTCAGTAAAAAAATATAAAACAAGTGAAAAATGCCCATCAGCATTTCCCAGAGCCCAAATGGTTTCTTCAAATGCCTTGCTTTGTCTGACCACAGCCCACACAACAAGCACATCTAGTTTACAATGATATTAAACTGAAGGGAAAAAAAGCAGAAACTCTTCAGATTGCCGTTTTTATCTCTGCCAGGCGAAAGCCTGGAGGGGACCATGTGTTTGGTCGTGTGCTTGTGTGTGTGCAGATGTGTCTGTATCTGTCTGCAGCTAATCTCGCATACTGGCCCATCAGCCTAGTATTTTTTTGTGCACATTTATGACCGTGTGCTCAAAGACCTCTCGTGGTTGCAGCGATTCACAGTTTTAAATAAAAACTCTGTTTCGTACCACCACTGACTGCTGACTCCTCTTAACCGGCCCGGTAGGAGCTGCAAGTGATCAACAACTGCTTCGGTTTGCAATCTTGTTTCTGGTCTGCACGTGACTTGTGAGTGGAGTCTTGCATACACACTGGACACACAGCCTGCCGTGCACTCCATGTTCCCCGCCCACATGCCCAGACCTGGCAGAGAATCTACTGAGCGCACTCTTCTAGTTTGCTCGTGAAATGACTAGCTGCCCAGATATTGATTGATTAAAATTATACATAAATTCAACCATTGAATGTACACTCACCTGTCAGTTTAATAGCTAAAACTGATGCAGTTTAATAGAATAGTCCTGAAATAAATCCTGCATTCATGAAGATTATAATCTCATATGTCTAAATTGTTTTGGAGAGGTGTCGATTCAACTTTATGGTCATTTCGGAGGCTGTCGTTTGTTATGCTTTTGAACTGTACTGGATTTTATTGAGATGTTTCTAATGTTTAGTCTCATATTCTTCAAAATGACGACAATTTAAAACTAATTATTCATTCATTTCTTTTTGCAAAGCTGTTTTATTTGATTGGCTTAATTTTCATTTATGGCAGCTGAGCATATTTTGGCTTCTCAAAAATCATTTGGATGCACAAAAAAAAAAAAAAAGATTTTCAGAATGTGTCTGTATCCCTGGTCCATTTAAAATAATGTACATCATGCATTATAGCACATGTATCACTACACATTAGTGTGTTTGCTATATGTTATACGGTACATATAACTTTCTTTAATTACAGCATCTATATGCAATTTCCCATTATACACAGTTAATCATGTAAGCATATCAAATAAAATTCCGCATTAAATGTAAAATGACCTTTGGCTTCAACTGTCATACACAATAAAAATACAGATGGTGATTGTCACCTCAGTCTGCATGTGGGAGAGCAAACTGTGTAATGAGTTGAATGTGATGAGTTATGCTGGATTTATACTCTATGAGCAATGTTGTGTGTGTTCATGTGTGTGTCTCAGTGCATGCCACATTTTCAAATACTGCCTGCTGGGTTTGGTCCAACAATTGCAGTTTTCTATATTTCTGCTTTAATTGCGGTTACGATGTCAATTAATGTATGGCTTCAATTGCCTTTCAGTATTCACATGTCTGCTGTCAGCGTTTTGTCTGTGACACATGAAATCTTAGTTGTTGCTCTCGTGCACATGTTCTTACTTAATATTTGGGTAATTTATGTTGTCCTACATGGAAACCTTGGTCTATAATTTAGCAGATGGGTAGGTGTCATGTGGTATTGACAGTACTGACAGGCAGAACACAAACAGAGCATTTTGTGCCAAGTTTCATCCAAGAATAAGAGATTTTCCATTTGAAGGATCTGACATCTCGTCTAAGCACATATTCCAACTACAAAGGCTAAAATGGAGATGATAAAGGTTTAATTAAAGTTATATTGCGACATTTGGGAAATTAGAGTTTAAAAAGAAGGATTTTACGGTACAAGTCTTTAAGAATATTATGGTGTCATATATAATATTTAATCTGAACAGGTAGGTTCTTCCTGCTAGGCTCTAGGCCTGCCGCACCTCCACCGGTGCCCACTTGTTAGCTGCAGGGTCATCAGCTGGGGACCACCGC
>JBBPCS010000037.1:8880506-8895444 GCA_037974645.1 Hollardia meadi | reverse complement strand
TCGTGGGCTACCTCCAATCCTTCTTCCCATGGCACTGTTAGCTCAACCAGCAGTGCTGATTTTCCATCTGAGGTCCAGAGAACCATCTCTGGCCACAGTGTGGTGCTGCGGATTTCCCCGGGAAAATGGAGCTGCCCGCCCAGGTCCACCTCCATCCTCCACTCCAACCCTGGTGTCAGGAGCTTGGGTGCTGGTCTCCTGTTGGGATGGGCTGCTGGACTCTCCTTGGCTGCCTCTTGCCTTCTTTTCTCCACCACTTCTGCCAGCTTCCTGAGCACTTGGCCGTGTCGCCATCTGAACCGACCTTGTGTCAGTGCAATAAATTCATAGTATTCCTACTTTGTACACAGCCTAACTCATTACTGTGCATGCTGGTTAGCTGCCATGAATAAGAGTGAATCGTGTTATACATATGTATGGGAACACATTACCGTGTGAATCAGAGCGTAACCGATCCACATATGTATCATTATGCATTAGTGTATTAGGTTACGCTATCAGCCTGTAGCGGACATGTTAATACAATGTGTAAGGCCTGTATACATCATTCCTCACATGGGAGGCAATGATGAAATGGCCATACAGCAGGTGCGCACACACGTGTTAGTCAGCTCAGAGGTAGAGACGCGGAGAGCCTGGAAAGTTTGTTGTTTCTCGACCAGAAGAGATGAAAAAACTGATCGGCAGGGGAAACATTGGTTCAGTTTATATTCATTTTAGTTTACTGTGACCTTTTGGTTGTGGCCATTTAAATTCAGTTTAGTTTTTGCTTAGTTCAGTTTATTTGCACAGGGATACACAGAGGTGAGAAGTAAAAAATAAAAAAAACACGGTACGTAATAACCTTGGAAAATAGATTAATCACTTAAGCAGGAGAGAGAGGAGGAGGTCTTACTGGAAGTGCATTGTGTCATGTCATAAATATTCAGTTTTCAAGTGGGGCAGCATCCCTCCATGCTCTCTCTCTCTCTCTTTCTCTCTCTCTCTCTCTCTCTCTGGTCGCTGTTTTGCACGTTCCCTGCATAAATCACTTAAGTGGATCCGAGTTCACACAATTCAAGTATGTTACAGTAGGCATGCAAGCAGGAGCTGCCTCTGGTTGCCCGTGAGTGTACAAGATGCCTGCCTGAAGCTGATTTGCAGTGTGAGTGTGTGTGTGAACATAAGGCATCTGTGCATAATGTACATAAACCCGATCACCCACAGCGCATGTGTGCAAACCTTCCAGCCCATGTGAGGCGTGTGTGCGTCCACAATATTACAGCAGCAAATCCTTAAAAAGAGATCACCTCTCTGACACGTTCCCCATGTGGCGTGATGTGGCGTGAGACCCAGTTCTGTTACAGAGGAGACAGATTGCTGCAGTTCCACTCGCCACAATCCCACTGTCACTGACACTGTCCTGCATGTTATCATATGTATTCTCGTGTGCATTCTGCTGCTGGATTAAGATAAATATAACCAACAAGTAAATGTTGACATGTAATGTTTCAATAATTCCCATAGAGTAGGAAAATGTACACATTTGTGAAGGTAAAGGATGGAAAGCACAACATTGCATAAATCTCTCATGTTTTTTTTTTTGCTGCACTGCAAATGTTTATGTGTGTAAATGCATAACTGAAAGGCAGACACATCCTGTTCTCGACCAATCTAAATTAATACTGAGCATGTGGACTATCAGCACTGCAAATTCTTGAACCCCATGCCAAAGATAAAGAGGCGTACACGTATGTGGACATCAGACTAGAGGAAAACACGCCATCTGTGGCCCACCTTCACGCTGTTGTCTTGAATATACTCCTGAACGGACAGCTGAATAAAAACGTGCACCTTTCTGGATTCTGAGTGAAGGCATTCCACACATGCACAGACATATTCCATGGCTTGTCATAGCATAGTGGACTATTGACCACTGGAGGTACACGTACACCGTCTGACGAATGAAATTTACATCACTCAGACCCTAGCGGACCCTCACGGATGCAGAAATTATAATTTTGGCTGAACTCCTATACCCCCGTCCCCCACAGCTCTCAGATCTCATCACACTACATTGGTTATTGTTTATTTGGATCCCCATTACTCCTCTTCCTGGGGTCCATATAACTACATACTGCAAGCCAATCTAGAAATTCAATTTTACTATGTGGCTGCAACCGTATCTGTTGCTCTGATTAAGCAATTTGAAATAAAGAGTCTACTAAAAATGTATTAATCCATTTTAAAAATTGTGTTTGTGATCCATTTGTAATTTACAAGTACTATATATTTGTGATGTGGCTAGCATGTTGACCTGTCACTGTTTCATGATGACTACTATTCAAGGGTAAATGGAATAAATTACAGTAAGTAAATAAATTACAATCCCAACCCAGTAAAAAAAAAAAAAAAAATCATGAAAAATATTTGCATATTCACATATTCTGGAATTTTTAATGAGGAAGAAGGTGCAGGTGCCATTTTAATGATTTGAATGTGGTAAATTTTTTTTTTTTTACAGTAGTGTTCCTTATGTATTCATTTGTGAGGATTCAAATATTGGTCCAAATATTCATGTTTTAGTTTCAAAATGCTATTTTTTTCCCAAGCCCCACTGTCCCATGTGACCTGACATACGGAGCGCTGTAACCTCCATCATTGCTTTCTGCTAATGGCTGAGTGGGAGTTTACATTTTAAAAAACCTGGTAAAGAGCGCAGCATTCTATTCATTGATAAACAATAAATAAGTTGAGTATGAAAGCTTGAGTATGAATTTTTAATATTAGGAAAAAAAGTTTTAAAAAATCACTCAAAGATCCACTTCCTGCGCTTTCATCGACTGGAAACGTGTCAAATTCATCAAACATGTATCAATGAACAGCCACAGATCAAAGAGGATCCACATCATATATCAGAATCACGGTATCATCTCTTTGAAAAGAGGCTGGGGTGACACGCCATCCCAGTGATATCAAAAAAAGTTTCATATTTTTGTCCAGTCACAAGAAAAAACTAGCTAATGCACATTGAGTTCAAAAATTACTTGTCAAATACATGTAACTGCTAATATTTCTTCTTCTTTTTCACTATACTGCTGTAGAAGTTCTATACATGTGTTGTATAGTTCGTAAAATTCCACAATATACACCTTCTTCGCATCCATGACAACTTTGATTAAAGGCCTCAGCTAATCCTGGGAATCCACCCGTGTTCAGAGTAGTTTGCATTTCATTATAATGATGACTAGGTGTGGGACACTTTTGCATGTATCATCCAGAGAAAGGTTTCTGGTTGCAGAGGGGAATCAGAGGTCAGAGGAAGAAGGATTGGAGCTCAAAGACGAGACTTTTTGATAATCCGAGATAATCCCTTGGGCAGAATCTTGGTCAAAAAAGCAACATATGGCGTCAGACAAAAAGAGTGTAAAGGCAAGCGGGAGGGCAACTTCACAGCCGTGGTGCAGACTGGGACAGCTGAAATCAGCTGTCAGCTTTACAAGTCTGCCACAAGTCAAAAGTTCTCAAACCCCTGAGTCATAGCAAACCCAGCGGTAATGATTTCAAAGAAAGGAATCCGCTGCTCCTGGGTTAATATATGCTTCCAAGTTTAGGCAAAAGCAAAACTTTTAAACCACACTAAGTTCTGGTGAGTCAGGATAAAGTCACTCTGGCGAACTTTCAAGTAAATCAAACGCAAATCAATCTGTGATGAGGGGAAACGATGAGACTTCAGTGGTAATTGACTTGATTGATTAGAGGCATCCCAACGGTGAACGAGGTGGCACCGACAGAACATCTGCAGCGGAGCTTTTTCTTTGAGAGAAATAAAGGACATCCCTTCATCTTTCAGGCAGCAGGGAGCCAGGCGGGGACAAAGAGACGGACAGGATGGCCGGACTGGACCTGGGAGAGAGGAGGAAGATCGCACTTTCCGTCCGTTTTCTTTTTTAAAACGAGTGTGTGGGTGTTACGTGTGCCCACAACTGCCTCATTACTTGTTTCCAATCAGGGTCACAACTCTCTTCTACAGATACTGACTCCTTTCCACCCACTCATGTTCTTTACTCATTGGCACAGAACATAACAGTACTAAGTCTAACTAATTTACACCACACACGCATATACACAACTCTGCTTTTCACCTTTGTCTCCCTTTCTCCTTCCCTTTGTTTCTCTCACGCCCCCCCCCCCCCCATTTACCTCACGGAGCGCCCTTCTCTCAGCTAATCCCACGGATGGTTTAAAATTGTCCGTTCTCCGCTTGAGATGAGGACGGACCTTGTCTCATTAGTGCCTCATTAACACATCATATAGCAAGCTTGACAGAGCGTCATTGAGGGAGAGCGTTTAAAAAGGGGGAGTGGAAAAGAGCAACAGAGCTCATAAAAAGAGATATGAACGCATCTGTTGCCAAATAAAAAAATATGTTTGAAGAGCCCTGTTATCCTTGGCTGCATGCTTTATTGGTAGTTTGTGGCTGCGGAGAGTGGAACCTCCTGCTTCAATCAGCGTCTCATGGAGCACCGCTGGAAGACACAAGAACACTGTTAGCCAGGAAGGAGGGAGGGGGTGCGGAGTTTGGGAACAACAGGCAATATTTATTGTTGGTACTACTCTCAGATGGGCAAATATTTCATAAGTAGTGGCTCAAGCAGGAAACTAGAGCAGAAAAAACTGCATGAAGAGAGAACGCTATAGCGATGATGCACACGTATGCTGAGCATGAAAAACAGATGTGCAAACAAACACATACACAATTCTGTCTCCCTCACCGCTAGACTGTAATTAGTCTGCATCTATCCTTCAGCCAATCAATGAGAACTCATTGTAGGATCACTCCTAATCATGTGAGCTTCCCAGTCATCTGGGATCCCTCAGCAATCAGTGGGTATGTTCACATGAAATTAACTGGATTAGCTACCTGACATGATTAAATAGTGGTCACAGTGTTGCATTGGATTACATGTGAGAGTAACACCTGTACAAATTGTGCATTCAAATAGGACAAGAGTTAATTTAATAAGAGTTTACTTGATATAGGCCCACTGGTATGTTATAAGAACGAAATACACAAGGCAACACTTCCAAAAGTGTGAAAAGTGTGGCTGTAGGCGAATGCTGAAAGAAAACTTCAGTTTAATGTTTCTTTGTGTTCATTTGCATTTCTGGCCTAAATGATCCATTCAGTTAATATGGTGAGACAAGAACCAATGTCATTCCTACAACCCTATTTTCAAAGCTCAACTAATGTAACTAGTATGTGAGAGTATTGGCATTACAGCAGAGCGAAAAAGCAGAACGGTGATTGGTGAATGGTTGCGTGGGCGCACAAAGCACAGGAACAGCAGACATCGGGGTCAGAATTGCAAAACTGTGAGTCTGTGGGTTTGATTTTTATATTTTCAGAGCCTGAGGGCTTGTATGAAAATGTTGATATACAGTATGTGTCGAAAATAGAAAACTGTGGAGCAGTTATTCCTCAGAGTGTTAATTACATCATCCACTTAATCTGACCACATACAGAAAGATTAGGAAAACATCAAAAAAAAACAAAAAACATCAATCTGCTTTTAATTTAATTTGGTTTTTCCCAAACTGTAAAATATAGAAATAAATTACCAGTCTGTAAATTAAAACAGGTCACATTTACTAAATTTACTGTGCCCAGCCTGAACTTAATAAATATATATATAAAAACAAATATGAGCTACAACAGTGCTGGCTAGCAAAAGGTGCTCATAAATTGAACCAGTGCTGATGTAAATGAAGTGAGCGACTTTCCCTGTGCCTGCATTTGTCAGTGAAGCTCCTCAGCCCTACATCTCTACTGCCTCGATTTGGATATTCCCACTGTAGCCCTGCAGACTTATTCCCTCCCAATTTAGACAAATCTGTCCCTTGTGCAATTAGTGGCAGAGGCCTAATTCCTATGTCCTCAGCTCCCACTGGCAACCCATTAACCCGCAGGCCATCGCTGTGGCCAGCTCTAATATAAGTCAGCAGGCTGCAGCCCGCTAGCTTAACACATAGAGTAAAACCCCCACATATCAATGCGGTTTAAGCTGAGCAGGATATATCATCTACTGCTGCAGGGGTTCAGGCTGGGCTGGCAGGATGCCAGCTGGGACAGTCAAATCTGCTAATGCAGAAGTCATGATACATTCTCACGCAACAGGCAAATAGCAATTGTCCAATCACAGTTTAACAAGTGTAACTGGGCATGAAAGGTCTGTCGAGATGTGTCTAACAGTGTTTTTATCTGCTCTAATGAAAGCTGAAGTCGTTAGCATCCAAGCTTTTCTTCAAAAGCCAAACATCACATTATTAATGAGCTAAATTTGGTTGTGGGCATACAGGTTAGGCTATAATTTTTACTTGGGGAAGTTTATACTCTCCAACAACCCCAGCCATTTTCTCTATTAAAGATAGCATCGTGTTTGCCAGACACATTGGATGATGCTCATATTAATTAGCCTTTTGTAATTTAAAAATAAAAACTGACTAAACGCTGACTATTTGTCCGTGAAAGTGCAGCTTTACAGGGCTGCCAACCATCAAGCTTCTGGCGTGTGGCAGACACTTTCACCTTCAGTCTCACGCTGCCCAAAAAATTCTCACACCAAAACAGCAACAGATGAACGGGGCAATGTTTTATGATTATGAGTACACTTGTAACTCCAGATTCTGAGGGCTTCTACACTCTTGGTGCACAATGCAGCCAGGAGCCTGGATTTAAACATGTTGGAGTTTTTGGATATTGGACATTGTGAACATCGGCTCCAGTGGATTTCAATTTATATTTCTGGATTGGTTTCAAACTGACAGCTGCTGGATGAAAAAAAAATCATTGGTGAGTTGTTTCATATTCGTCGTTTGTGGTTGTCATAGATGCTGAATATCTGGTATGTTTGAAAAAAGGGTTGAAGACACCATGTCTGCGTGTTTATTTAACAGCAGGCCACCGTTGTGCAGTTTTGATATTGAAAACGGTTTTGACTTTCATTAGTGAATCAACCAGTGCACCTTTTATTGGGTTCGTGTATGTCTGATATGGTGAAATTATGAGTATTTCCAGGGTGGTGAAGTCAGGCTTAAATGTTAGACCTAAGCTCTTAAGAGTGTGTGCGCAAGCATGACTAAGCCTATGCCATCGAAATCTCACACCGGGCCAAGTACCCAAAGTTGGCAACCCTGAGCTTTAGCATCTACCTTTTAGCATAACGTATGTAGACACCAAGTGCATTTTTAAGACTGTTCTCATTTTAAAATGAGCCAGCTAAAAAGTAAGGAAGAGGCAAGGTTTTTAACTATAGCATGGCGTTATAGCTTAATTACCCAGCTATCTAATAAGGCAGGCAAAGTTTCATTTCAGACAGCAGATGCTTTTCCTACATCTGCCTAAAATGGATGGATCGTATGAAAATAAACTAAAAAAATCTGTAGTAAATCTGCCACCATTATCATTGTTAACTGCACCTGAGCCAGTGCCAAAAGGAGGCTTGACAGGCATAGCACCAGTTAATGAGAGAGCAAAAATATGAGTTTTCAGCTTCTTAAATGTAAGATGTTGCTGCTTTTTGTGTTTTATATCAACGTAAATTTGAAATGTTTGTCAGAAAAAAACAAGCCATATTATTGCGTCACCATGGATTCTGGGAGATTGTGACACTGAGGCACTATTTATGATATAAGTTAGTTATTAGTTGCAGAACATTTCTGTTTAATGAATGTTTCACTGCATTCAGTTAATCCTATTCTTTTATTAATCTCAAGTGCACTTTCTGCAGCATCCATAGTGTGTCTGCTCAAGCTGCCAAAGGTAAGTACTTTGCACCACTTCCCTGGTAAAGCGCTGCCAACATTGTCATTATCGACAACTTTGTTTCTTATCAAACTGAAGTAGTAACTCAAACTGGTGGACACCCACAGTCCTCTCCTCTCCCAGCTAGACAAACAACTCAAATTAACATTGGCTCTATAGGACAGGGCAGTGTAAGTAAATTATGGCGAATAATCACATGGCGCCAGCAACAGTACAATAGCTGCCAGGCTGCCATGATTTCTGCAGCACCTGTTATTGAATAATGACAAAGCTAAACGCGGGTTCCGCACCGGCCACAATTTATCATCGCTCATCGACAGCCAGCTCACAGGGAGAGACAGAATAAAAGAGGGAGAGGAAGGTGAAGAGAAATGCAGAGGCATGAATAATGGAATGAGCGTGGTGTGTGTATTCCCAGCGCTCGCAGAATTACTCTCACTTTGCAGCATTTAATCAATGACTCTCCCTCTATATTTTAAATCCTTCTCCTTCCCTCCTTCCCTTACTCCCTCTATGGCAGTTTTCATTTCACAGTGAGGTCATTCGTGTAGCAATATGCTGTAATATGACTGCCCTACACACATACATACACAGAAATACACAAACTCACACTCATGCTGACAGAGAAGGGGACGGGGTAATAACACCTCATCTTCTACGCCTGATGGATGAGTTTCAGCTCCTTTAAAATCCTTATACACAACTCTCTCCCCTCCTTTCCACCGCAATTTATGCCCCTCGAGACAGGATCATTTATTATGCGGCTTAATTATTTTAACCTGATCAATTCTTTGGTTGTTTGTTTCTTCATTCTGGCGGTTCTGCTTCGTAAAGACAGTGACATGTTACCAAAACGGTGCAAGAGGATTCATCTCCGTCGCTGTCCACCGACACACACAACAGTTGCCCTGCATGAAAATGAAGGTTGTGACAAGCAGTTTTCACCATGAAAACCATTAACGGAATTGAGGATTTATGCCTTAGTTTAGCTTTCATGTATCAAACTTATGGGATCCGTTTAAAGCGATGAAATCCTTTTATTCCAAAACAAGGTACAAGCCTGCACCCTGCCTACTCTGGTGTCAAATGATTAACACTAACAAGTCAACTAAATAAGTGACAAAACGAGGTGAGATCTTAACAATAACAGAGAGATATTTTACACTTCTTTAACGATGCAATTCAAAGAGAAAAGGGTATTTTTCTGTTTGCAGTCATACTTGAGGCACCAGTTCCCTCCCTTGACGTGTACTTTGAGTTTTTAGTTCGACCCATGTCCCATCTGCTAACATGGATTATTTATGACCGCAGGCAACCGAGAGAAGGTGATCGAAATGCTTCGGCTTCACTTTTGGGGAGCTGTCATGATGTCCATCTTTACACACTCAATCATCTTGCCCCACTCCATCACTGCTGGCATGGAACAACTTCAACACTTTTGCCTTCCGAGGTGGTCGGACAACACGTCATCAAACACACAGTAACACAGGCCTCACCATTATGTCAATCATATGTTGTACTATGGTGCACAGTGCACTACAAACTCTTTATTCTGAGACCACCGGTGTGACTGTAAATAGCATTGCCACTGCTATGGCTAATGTTTTAGCATGTAAACATCTACTGCAGTTTGCCTGGTTGCAACACAAATTTACAATCTACTATTGCACAAACAATAACTAAGAAAGTGTTGATCCACCTGTTTTTAGACACATTTTCAATTTGTGCTCATTAAATGAGTGCAAAAACTACAAATGAATAAAGAAAATTCAAAACATCCCTAAAAATGTTTTATACTTGGCTTTGATTTGCTGATTTGTTTTTGTTTTCTTTCAAACCATCTACAGCTTAATGACATATGTTTGCATAGAGTAACCTTGACAATTTCTCCTGAATGTAGGTACATAAAAAAGTTGATGGATAGACAAATTGGTTCACATTTTATTTTTCTAGCTTTAGCTTAAAACTGACTCAAAAATTAGCAGGCTACCATTAGAACTTTGAGACAATGCCATAACAGCAACCATCCCAAAATATTACAACAAAAAAGCTTGCACCATTTATGTCCCAGCTTGTGCTGCCTGGGATCAAGCCATGTAGAGTTCAAGGAAGAGTCAGCCGCTGCAGCTGCTGCTGTGTTTCCTTGGCAAGACAAAGATCCTCTGCATTGCCAGAGACTAAATTAACAAGGCCTCCCGTAATTAAGCAAGTTTATTGGCCCCTGGGGAGTCCCTTCTCCTCATACAATTCCCATTTAGCCTTGTTTATATCCCTTTCTTCTTCCTCTAGTTCCTTCAACCAGGGACGGTGCAATCTTTATTATGATTAAACATAAAGAAGTGCACGCTGCTAAGTGTGAAACAAACACACACACAACGCTGCTGACAGGAAATGCTACTGCTTGGCCAAGAAACTTGCATTCACATATCAGTGCAAATGTACACATATTTGTTTGCTCAAAATCCAAGACAAACATGCAAAGATGATGAAAGACACACTCGCGCAGCAGCCATCAAATACTCTGTCCACAGAGTCCTTTGTAGCCCGCAGACAAACACACACACACACACACTGATTACACATTACAAACATATATGCAGGTAGGCATGGGGAGAAAGACAACACTGGCTAATGATGTGCATCAGATCGCCTCAAAGGTTTCGGCTCGAGTCTTAACTACACATCTGTCATCCCGCACGTCTCTGTTCCCCCTTTCAATTATATATTTTTCTTTGTAGTGGCTGAGTGACACATTCAGCCCCAGTTTGCTACTGATCCCAAGCCAGAGCGGACAAAAATAGAACGTCCTCCTTATCCTACTATCAACTCCCCCCCGACCCTCAATCCTCCCCTGAGGTTTATGCAAATACTTTTTCTGTGATATCACTTCCCTTTCTTTGTCAGGTGAATAGTGCTTTTCTCCCTCAGTTTTGTTGGAGACAAGATGACAGGCTGAAAACAGATGCAACAACTCAAAAAAAAAGCATGAACAAACAAATATATGTGTGAGGGAGAAGGGTAAAAAAAAAAAAAAAGAAAGAAAAAAGGTTGAAACGGCGGTGAGAGTATTGAGGAAGAAGAGACTGGAGCTCACGGAGGAGGACGTACATCTAGGGAGGTGTCGCTCTGTAATCAAATCTTAGCTGGAGGTTGATTTGATGTTTGCAATATTACTTTTACTCTTTTTTTTTCTTCTTCTTACGCGAGCGGATCCTCTTGGGGTGCAGAGGCTCTTTGCATGGATCCACATCCATGAAAATCACATGAAAACAGACTGTAAATTTTCAAATAGAAAGCCATTTATCTTTTAACATCTTATCATGCTGACATTATTTTTTTACAGAGATCAAGAGTCAATCTGTAGGCTGTACACCAGTCTAGACCAGGAGGGGGTGAAAAAGTGAATAGCTGTGGATGGATGTGATTTGGAGCCAGATTTCTATTGGGTTCAGTAGAAGGACCCACTGCTGATGCGGATAACAACTGGATGGGGTGGCGGTGGGTCACATCAGGTGGATGCTAAAATGGCAGCTGGGAAAAATGTGAATTCGCTTAGCCAGCTGACCATCATGAAATCAAACCACATATTTGATGCAATCTCTGCATTTTTGTTCAATAACCGTTAATATACTTACACTCAGTAATTATCTCAGATCGCTGACCTATGCGTGATGGATTCACAGGAAGACAATGCATGTATGTAATCCAGTGGAATTTTATCCGATTGATAACATCTTCGTTACTTGACATGAAAACGTGCGAAACATGGGTGGCTTTTATTGCGCAGCAGCCGCAGGAAACCATGGATGTATAATTAGAACTGGATACAGCGCTGGAGGCGGGGCTCCACCCATTCCTATATATGTTGCTCAGTGGCGCATGAAACCCTAAAAAGACAATTCCTGTTGTAAAGAATTTACCCAGATGAATGCATACTGCCCACGCAGGCTAACTTCCAGTTTAGTCCTCCACTAACTTGAATGGGGAAAAGATTATTTATTTGCGTGGCTCTTACAGACCTTCCGAATATCATCGGCTCCGTGTGCCGCGTAAAATCAGTTCACAGTTCAAAGTATGTTTTCATTGAAATAATGTGAGTTTGTCTGGCTGCACGTTATGTTATATGTATGGCAACCATGACCTCATTACCTCTACAATGGATTTTCAAGGAACTAATCATTTTTGTAACATGTATCACTTGGTGGTAGACAGGTATGCCTCATTTTGGAGCAAATGATTCTCTGGGTGCGATTGCTCTGTGCCCATTTGTCCGAATGTCTTGGGGAGGAAATGCTCAAAACAACTGCTCAAAAGTTGATGTTTTAGAGCAGCAACATCGAATATACAGATGCACTAGAAAGTCCTCCATCCTGCATGGACCCATCAACCCGGTGCTTCACCCTCCTGCACCTGCACTGCTTTACAATGTCTACACAGCCTGCATAGTAAAAGCGACGAGTAAGCACTGCAGCAGCAGCAGCAGCAGCAGCAGCAGTCATTCTGTCTCACAGGATGCGTTCAGACACAGACTGTGGGTCACCAATGAGCCAGACATATAATCACTGTAGTTATGCACACAAAAAGAAAGAAAATAGAGTCAAAGTGTAAAAATGAGGTTCTTTTTAAAAAGTGTGAAAATACATTTTCCTCATATCAGAATGATAATGTGGGTATAATGCAAGTCTATATAAGTCTATATCTGTCTTGAAGATCTGATCTGACTTTAACACCTCGCCCAAACCTCTATTTGAAACCAACAGCTCTTCTCAGACATAAAGTAACAAAGCAGCAGCATTTGTGGAAAAATCTAAAAACCACCAAGAAATATTACTGAAAAAAGCAACAGCAAAAAAAAAGAAGCTTTACATTAGATGAAACTAATCTGAACACAAAGCCAAAACACATCCATAAAAATGTATGTCCATGTTTGTTTATCTTCGTGGCATGTGCGTCGATCCATCTTTCTCGCCTCCCTCGGAAAAAGTGTTTTGTTTCTAACCGTCACGTTTGACTTAATCCCGACGGTTTCTTGGGGCTAAATGAGAAGGAAGAGGTAAAGACGAGGTTATGGAACAATTTTTCAGCAGATAAAGATGAACTAATTGCTTTTTTTGCTTTTTTTGCTGAGGAAGCTAGGGATGTGTTTAGAGAGCAGTAGGTAAAGGTTTCCTGTCATCTGTCTTGGCAGTTTCTCCCAGCTACGTTTTTTTTTATTATTTTTTAAAAACTTTTCTCCTCCTGTGACTTTTCGGTGAACTCTCTCTCCTCCCTCCCTTCTCGTGAGAGCGGAGGAGGACTCTGCATTTCGGAGGAAAGAGAAGAAAATAAGTCTTTCAGACTCTGGTCTTTTTTTTCATTCATTTCTCATCCTCTGAACTTCCCAGGCCTAGCTCGCTTGCTTCATCTATGATCCTCTCCTCTCCTACCCTTACCTCTTCGCTAAGTTCACTTCTTATCTCCATTTACTTTCCTCCTCCTTCGAATCTGCTCATTTCCTCTCATTTCCCCCCATACTTCCTCCTGTCATCGCTCACCTTCTCACTCAGAAAATATGTCTGGAAATGAGATGATGTAAGAAAACACTCTGGTTTTGCAAGAGCAGACTTGGACCCCAAAAGCATTTTTTTTTATTTTATAAGTCTAGACATCTTTTGCTCGTAGATTTGGGAGCGGGAAACGTCAAAGCACAAAAAGAATGATGGCGGGGTGTTAACTTCCAGAGATGAACCTCAAATACCCCTGAGCCAATGGTGCGACATATTCAAAGATCAGCTGCAGCTTCTTTCTACTAACCCGCTATGTGAGAAAAGTAGAGTTGATCACCTGAGAGATATGCCTCCAGGTATTTTTATCTATGTTGCTCCAGCTTCAAAAGACGAAGAGATGAATGGTGGGGGAAAAAATGTAATTCTTTAAATTCACCTCATTGTGAAGAGTCTTATTGACATGTGCAGGCAGACGGCTCCTTTGATGCTCAGAAGTTATCCCTCCGATGATTTAATGCTACAAAGTCTTGACAGAAATGTTGTTGGACATTCTGAAACACTTTTGTCATTTATCTCTCAATACCTCAGAGACTAGAGTGATGACAAAGTGGCCAAGATTAATAAATAAATGAATAAGTGTCGGTGGAGAGAGAAACAAATGATGAAATAGTGCTTCATTGTTACCGGGGCACGCGGCTCTCGCCTCCTGTCGCTGTGCACCGAGGCTGAGATGGTTTCACAGGAAAATTAGGCGTCTCTAATGCCAGCTAAGCTCTTAAGCTTCTCATTTCTGACACTTTTCGTTACCTTGGCTTTCCCCCTCTCTCTCTTTCTCTTTGTTTCCCTGTCTATTACTGCTCCTCTCGTTTTGCAGTTTGTCTCTTGTTTCGTCTGCTGCCTCTTTCTTCTCCTTCTCCTTCATCTTCCTCCTCTTCCTGCCTGTTATCTCTGTCGTCGCTGCCCGTCGAGAGCTGTATTGTTGCGGTCCGTGGGTTCGAGGAGAGGAGCACGGTCAGGCCGAGGCAGCCATCCACACGGCGCGGCGCCAAACAAAGCTGCTTTTACAAAAGTCCCAAGACCTCTGCTTTCAGACGCTCCACATCTTTGAGCGGATCTTCATTGACTTTTATTCCCCACAAACACTGCCTGATTTAACTAGGTCATGTTTCAGTACAGCTGAATTGTGTCCTCGTGAGACTGTGTTTGTCAAAGTGAAGACAACAGCTCTGCAGCCACTTGCTCATTCAATAGGGAGGAAGTTCCCACCAAGGCAACGCTGTCATAAAAGACAACTTCAGTGCACATGTTTGACAACAGTAATCATCAACACACAGTTCTGGGGTGGTACTAAATCCCTGAAAGTGGTGGCTTTCTGCCAAAGACACAGAAATGATGAGGAGCTGAATGGTTCATTATGTTCATTCACAGTTATTATGTTCTTGTTTTCTATTGTGGCACATCTGGACCAAATGCACCCGAGTGTGACTGAGAAAACTTGCACCAAACTTCACAGCTGTCACTACACAGATTTGAAACCTTGCCACTGTGCTCAAAATTTTTATCCCTCTAGCTCTGGGCGGGTCTCGGGCGCGCGGGGTCTCGGGCCTCTGGACTCGGCTTGCTCTTGGGGGTGGTTGGTCTCGGGCCG
>JBBPCS010000037.1:8863975-8880406 GCA_037974645.1 Hollardia meadi | reverse complement strand
GGGGGGGCACATAAAGAGGACCAGGAAGATATATAGAGATAGAATAGAGAAAATCTGGAGCAGAAGGAGGAACACAAAGTAATGGAGGTAAATGGAAGGAGCACATAGGTGAAGCAACAAAGGCGAAATCATAAAGTAGATCAAAGAGCAGCGGAAAGTCCAGGACAAAAGGAGGAGGAAGACGAGGAGGAGGAGGAGGATGTATGTACGGCTCTCTCAGCGAGGAGGTCAGTGCTATCACCACGTGTGGAGCAGAAGAGGGTTACAGATATGAGGGACGGAGCCTTCTCTGTAATGGATTAATATAGACCCACGGCAAACCACTCTTTCTCCCCTTTTCTCTCCCCCCGCCTCCCCCTATCATTTCTCACTCCCTCCTTCCCCTCCGCCTCATCTCTCCGTCTCCCAGACGGTCGTTCATCTTTCTCCGTGTGCCGCCGCTCCCATTTGTTCTCTCTTGACATGGCCTTTTACCTCAGATCCAATTCCCACCATTTTAATCGAGACAAAATCACATTACGGTCGGCTCCTGTTCCTGCCGGCCTGCCTCTGCCGGTGTGTTTGTGTGTGTGTCCCACCATTTTGTGTCCGTGATAGGGTGTGTCTACCTGCACATTCTGCCGGCTGAATACGTCTCATGTCTGCCTTCATCTAATTGGCCTTCTGTAAGAGTGTGTGTTTGGATGTCGTGTGCATGATCGATGGGTATGCACCTAATGAAAACAACACCTAAGTAGGGTAAACAACGATGCTAATTGAAAAAACTGATTGAAAGTGTGAGAGAAATGAGTATCTGTCACTCGTTTTATGCATGTTTGACGACATTTTGCAGCGTGAATGTTATCTGATTGGCTTCAGAGCCTGTACGTGTGTGTTTCATTTTTTTTTTTTTTTTGGGGTTGTTTATCTCTTCTGGTCCCATATCCCCTAATCTTTTGCAGATGGCTCAGCGGAGAACAGGAAGACAAAGGGCAGGCGGAGGGAGACAGAAAGGTAAAGAGAGAAAGAGACAAAGTGAGATGGAGATGGAGTCTCTGGAGCAATCACTCTTTTACTTGTGAGGGAGGAGGCATCAATATCACCGAGTTTATCAAAGGAAGAAACCCCTTTCTCTCTCTCTGTCCTTGACCACCTGTGTTTCTCCTCACCTCTGTCTGCCTCTCATTTAACCTCCCTCACTGCCTGTCATCCTTATCATCTCTCTTGTGCGTCTGTTATTGTTGCACTTACTGTCTTTTTCTGAAACCGTCCAGTCTCAGCCCGTGCTCTGAGTGCACGTTGATTTCATATAATTTGTACATTTGGTCTCACATCTATGTACATGGAAAGTGATATTCTGACTTGGAAGGCCATTTGAGCGAGTCTATGAGGAATTGTCTGCCGGAAAACCCTTGGAAAGTCAGGTGAAATCATATAAATAGAATATAGATATAAACATTAACCTTATAAAGTAAGGAGAGATGTAATCTTGTTTTAGCAAATCGCTATTTTCCGCCCATTGTCCCTGGGCAGGTAGGTAGAACAATACAATAGCGAGAGCCTTGATACAGAGGGTAAACTAGCTTGTTATTTTTCACGACTGATCTACAAGAAAAGTCCATCTGATATTATATAAATGAGTCTTCTTTAGGGGCTCTTGGATACAATGCCCAATGTGCTCTGGTGAAGAGGTGCACTTCATCAATATATCAAACAACCAAAGCAGGCCCCCCACCAGTCGCGACCACAACCTAAAAAATGAGCCCTGCCTGTTTTGGCTGTGTGATAAACGAATCAAATGCGCCCCTTCACCACATTGCGAACTGATCGCTGCGCATGCAGAGTCTGCGTATCACCTGCCTGTATACATGTCCGAAACGCGGCTGGTGTCACAGATGATGACGTCGCCTGGATGCTAGAGGCAGGCGTTCAGATGCACGAGGCGGCTTTTGACTGTGCGCGTCCCCGTCATCAGCGGCACCTCGTCCCGGTGCTGGTAAAAAGTGAAAAAAGTTACTGTACCGCTTAACAAAAACGACGCACACACAAAACTTGCAGTATTCAGATCTCTCTGTACTTACATCTACAAATAGATAAATCTGTTTGTTGCTTGCAGAAGAGGGAGTGTGTCTTGTTGGAGACTTTTTAATCACCCAAATGATGAAAATTATTATTTTAATTTCATATCTGTACATGATAATCACACTCGATCTGGATCTCGTGAAATTTCCTGTATTTTTTCACACTGAAATATCTCTATATATATAAAAAGATGTCACATTGTCAGATTTTTCCCCCCAATATCATGCAGCCCTAAATCATTTTGGAAGGCGCTGACAAATTATGTCATCCAGCTGACAGTGGGACGGGATTAAAAACAACCTCATGCATCATTTTGGGAAGTGGTAATGACCTATTTTGTCGTTTAGGTTGTCGTACTTATTGATTTTTTCTGAAGCACTTTGAAAGCAAAGGATGTGAAAGGTACTATTAGGAAAAATAGACTGTATTTAACATTTACAGAAATGTCTCTCTATTCCATTAGGGCATATGTGCTTAAATTAGGTTTAGCTGTGCATGTTATATGACCCCAGGGGTTACAGGAAGCAAATGTGTATGAAAGAGAGAGGCTCTAATGCGTGCTCATTTGAAAACTAATGAACTGTAATATGCAATGTAATAATAACACATAAATGTCTGTATCACAGCTGTTTCACCGTGCATCCATTTTACATTCGCGGCTCCAAACAGCAGGTGTTAGGATGGTCGCAACAAAAGTGGAAAGTGTGTTTTGTTTGGAATGAAAATAAGAAAAGGAGAGTGAAACATCTTTTTTTAATATTTATAGGTAAGGCGTATTGAAAGAAAGACATCAGTAATAATGTTTCTAAATAAAAAAACTAATTGGTAACAATTGAGATTAGGTAACACAAAAAAGGAAGTTAATACTTTAGAATGTAAAACTTATTACCTACACACCTAACTACATAATTTTCTGGTACTACCACCATATAAGGCCCATACTGAGCAAAGCATGAGATCGGATTTCATGCACAACAACTTCCTTACTATCAATAAGCAGTAATTAGGTGGTTATTGAGGGAAAACTCTTAGTTAATGGCCCAGCAGCTGTACAATATGGTTATGCATTAATAAGAGATATATAATTCAAGTATTATTGTAGCGGGTCATAAGATGATCGTTCCTCTATGCGCTGGCTAATTCTCATGTTTCCATTCAACTGTTTTTGAGCATGTTGACAATTTAATCATAAAAAAACCTGAGGAGAAACATCAGAAATTTGATTAAGATGCCAACGTTTTTGCAAAACCCTTTCGGCTGCAGTGGAGAGGTTGGAAGATGTAAACAGAGAAAGGAAAGACTGAGGGAAATGTACTTTCAACATGTTGACATTGCAGTATTGGCTTCTTCTGTAGGCAAACCTACTCAGCGTCACCTCAAACTCTCTATTTAGAATATGCATCCTGACAATAAACGTCTTAAACGTAGAATTTCATATCCTGTTGAAAGCCATGTCAGTTGATGTTATAGTGTACATTCCCATACTCTCGAACAAAGTTGTAGTCATCATCACACAGCAATTACCACAGTGAACCTGGAGAGTCTGAGGGCCGCTGGGCTCCTCTGTGTCATCCCAGTGGACCATGGATCATCCCAGCAGCACAGGGTGCATGAGGATCAGAAGATACAAATTGACTCAATGAAAAAAGAAAGAAAAAGTGCCTCATGGTGGGTGAAAAGCTACAACGTAGCTGATTAAAACATGCACTGATTCACATTTATTATCTGCAGACATTTTTATTCATTATTAGGAGTAAAACTATGTGTGACAATTCATTCTGGGTTTAACATAATAGGCCTTTTTCACAGCAGCCATATTGACCTAACACAGCAGGTAAACACAGGTGTAATTAAGGTAGCACAGCAGAGCCTTTCCAGTGAGCCAAAATGCGCAATAGCAGCACCCCGACTCTGTTTGACTTGAATGGAACCTCAATTATCATTGGTAACACCTGTGTTTACAGTACTTTCTCGTGTCAATATGGCTGCTATGAAAAAGGCCCTGGGTCAAGATGGTGTGAGCTGTTAGTGGCTTGGCTGCGCGTCTTCACCGTTATAGTTCTACACATCAGTGGTTTCTGTCAGTCTCTTGAGGGAGTGTGTAAAGACGTGTGGCAGGTCTGAACACAAACAGCAGGACACAGGAACAATCAGGTGCAAGACAGTTCAGTTCATTTAGAATCAGGCACGGGTAAAAAAACAACAACAACTGAAAATCAGTCCAGCAAGCAAAGTTATCCGATAAGGAGTAGGGGAGAGGATCAAAAGTCCAGGTGATCAGGCTAAGGTCCAAACAGGCAGGTCAGGAAACAGAAAACTGGTGAGAGACTAATGAGGGAATGAGCTGCAGGTGAGGAGCTGGGCGGGGAAAACAGGTGAGGGGAATGAGTTGATTGCAGGAGTGGCAGGATCTGAAACAACAGGCGAGTTAGTGATACGACATGAAGACAGGAAGAGTTAGTGATCATACACATCGCTCATCGAAACACCTGCTGCACACAGACAATTTATTTATCATCCATTTACTGCATACGCGCACGCACACGTGTCAGTATAAGTCCCGACAACAGAATGGGGACGTTCGAGCGAGGTGACATGAGAGCTGCGAACCTGCCTGCTGGAAAGTTGAAATCTTGGATTCCTGATCAAATGGAAAACTTCTCCTGGCACACAAACTGTTGGATAACTGACCTGAAGTAAGACATTGAGGGAAAACTACTGCAAAAGGTGGAAAACCTTCTGTTTGCTGGAAAATAAGTGTCTTCTAATCTCATGGACCCTCCTGTGGTGGAGCACCTGCGGCCCAGAGTCAGACGGTGGATCATTCACTTTGCAGGTAAGATATTTTTTAATATCATGCCAGGTGTATTCATTAATCTTCCGTCTTCTGTGATAAATTGTTGAATGTGGGAAAACAGTTTTGATAGTACTTGATATTTGCTCAGTGTAAAAAAGATTATTCTATGGCAAGAATGTACTGACTACCGGCTCGCTTCCTCTGCAAGCTGCTTTAAAACCCACCTCCACCTCAGCTCCTCTTTTTTTCATGCTGTGTCTGACTTAATCAATGTAATTTCTGTTGTCATTGATGCCTGTTCTGTTCTCTACCCCATGGGGTATTTGCTGCTTAGCTCCCTGCCCTTCCACATGCTCACATGGAAAGGCTAAGGCAGGGAGCTTCCAGAACAGAGCCATACCACCAAATATAACTTACTGCAAATGGGTATATAAGTTTCTTTGACTATAATGGTGACCGAAATACTGTTATATTCTTGGAGGCTGTGTTCGGTCGCGGTCCGGCTGTGCTCACTGGGCTCAGCACAGTTACTTTGGCGACAAGTGTAGCTATCTGTGCGTGAGACTTTATAAGTTACAAATATATGAAATTGGAAGTTAATAAATGTTACTGTCGTTTTGTCTATATCTATTACAACCGAGTGTACCATGTGTTAAAGGTCAGTCAAAGACATTTAAAAGCTTATTTTCGTATATTCTACTTCCTCCATAATGCCGTAATTAATCCCTTCCTCAATTCAAGCAATGGTTCTGTGATGTTTAAATGAGACGTTATAAAGGATCCAAATCAGGTGGAAATATGCCAAGAACGGCTGCGGCAAAGGGTTTAAAAAGAATTAAAAAAAAAAAAAAAAGTGTTCTGAAAAGCATCCGATGTAACCACTGCCTTTGTGAAGTCTTTTTGTTCAGATGGTGCAAACTAAAACACGGTGGTACTTTCTTCCTCCAACATAGTTTCTTCCTCTTTGTATGGAAAGGCGGAGATAAAACGACATGAATGAGTGTCCTGCTGATACGGTTTATTGAGTTGCAATAGCTCAGAAGATGTAGTCTGTCTGAAACATGGATACTTTGCAGGGTGTAATACACAGATTCATCTCTCTGCTGAAAGAGGGGTAGATAATGACGACGGGAACGAGTGTCCTCCTGTCGTGTTGGGTTGTGAGAGGTCTCAGAAGATGGAGTGTTAATCTTAAGTGCTTGTTTCCTTTGTCTTATACTTCAAGCGTATGAGTCTCTTTCTACTCTAAAATTCATGGAAGAAGCGCGAGCGAAATGAGGATGGAGAAAAGGGGCCCTCTTTTTGTAATTAGTCTCACCCTGATTACTGAGACTACTGCACTCCCCCTGCCTCTACGCCAGTCTAAACAATAGATAATATCTTTACTGAATGGGTTGGAGACTGTCTCCTCTCTCACTGCGAGTTAAAAACATTGATAGCATCTGCACATTAAAACAAGTAAGAAAGAAGTATGATAGAGACAGAGAGAACAAGTGTCCTCCTCGAGTAGCAGTGTCCTCGACTGAGGGGGTCCGTCGGTGTGGGCTGGATAAGTTTGTAATTGGATAAGAGCTTTAAGCCCCGAGTCCAGATAAGAGCCGGTTATGTAAGATTAATTTAGCGATGCAGCCCTTCAAAAAAATTGGGGAGATTAAAAGGAAAAAAAAAGGGAATGTGCCCCAGAAATGACCACATTTAATATATCCTCCCTAAAATAGCAACTTATCTCCTAGTTTCTGCAGCCTTTCAGTAAAATCTCTTGTATGAGGAGATAGTGTGATAGTGTCTTATGAAACAACAGAAAAAAATGGCACAACCAACAGTATAGAGAAAAAAAAGGGACACTCTAATGTACCTTTTTGGTGTCATAATCCTGTGTGTGTGTGTGTGTGTGTGTGTGTGTGTGTGTGTGTGTGTGTGAGAGAGAGAAAAAAGGCGACAGACGGGATGAGAGAGAAAGAGCCCTTATAGAGAATACTTGTTAGAGTTACTATTTGAGATAATGAGTCTTCGCACGAGTGTGTGTGGTTCATCTGTGTGCAGTACGTGTTTGACAACAAGTGCATGCGAGCTGCTCTCTGGCTTCCATAGATGTACTTAACTAAACTAGAATGTAACTGTTAACTTTGTGGGGGGGGGACTGGCTTCTTTCCCCCCGGAGGTGAGTCCTCGCAATGTGACTGTATTAAAAGAAAAGCACAGTTAGCTTAGCATAAAGACTGGTGCAACAAGTGGAGACTTCACTCCATTTGGCAAGTTTTAGAGTTGCTGCTAGGTCAAATTTGGTATCTTCAGATAGAGCCTTGACTAGCTGCTCCTCCTGTTTTGCTGTATTTATGCTAAGCTGAACTGTCTCTTAGACTCCAGGTTCATACTGAATGGGCAGACATGAGATTGGTATTGATCTTCTCATTTAACTCTCAGCAAGAAAACGAATAAGCGTATATTCCCAAAATGTCAAACCCCCTTTTCCAGCCACATTGTGAGGCATCACCCTTGACAAAGAACCAGTCCCCACAGAGTCAAAACATGGTTTTTGCTGATGGTAAAATTATATCTAGGCCTCACTTTCAACAGTTTTCATAGGGACTATATCTTTGCTAGATGTTGCATGTTGCGACATCAATAAAAATACATTCATTGTTTTGGTGTGGCAGGCAGACAGATGCAGTATCCTGTGTTTTAGTCATGTAGGAGGCTACGTGTTTATCTAGCCTCTTTCTGCCCTCGCATGACGGAGTGTATGGTGTAACCTATCACTGTCTATCTGTCTATCTGTGTGTGTGTGTGTGGCTGTACTCCAGGCCCTCCCACGAGGTGGCAATGAGAGTGAATGAGCACTTCCTTCCCCGCGGTGTCCGAGGGGACTAGCATCTGTCAGTGTGATGCACTCTCGACTGGTACAAACTCCATTACCCAGTGTCCTGCTCCTCTGTCACTGTCGGCAACCCTCCCAGCACCCGCACTGGCCGCGCGTGCACCAGGCTCATACACACAAGCAGCCGACACTGGAACATACACACACGGACACATGGTCAGTTGCAAACACAAGCATGTTGGTTACACATGCACAGTATGGGACGCTGTGACTAAACTGAGTCAGATGTATGAGCTCATGTACAACAAGGTAAGGTGGCACACCTGAGATCTCCATCGGCACTTGTCGAACATTACGCTCTCCCCGCTGTCTGTCTATCTCTCTGATTCTCTCACTCATTCACTTGCTGGTCTGTAGTCTGCACACATACACACACAAACACATCACACTCCCACACACATTACCTTGACAAGAGCTCATTCAAACCCCTCTCTCCCTCTTTACATTTCCAGGAGGTCTCACTATAATGGCTGCACAGGCTCGGAGAGCTTTTCTACAGCTACTTGTGCGGCTCTTTCAATGAGCACATTCCCCAAGTTTTAAAAGCTAAAATTCTGCATTTTTACATGCAACCACTTTAAAGCCCTTCATGCTCGCCAGCATGGTTTGTGAAATTTCAGTATAAAAATTGTAGCTTTTCAATAGTGAACTTTGTTACCACCACGTAGCGCGCTCATATTAAATAGTAAAAAACAGAAGAATTTCATGCATTATTTCCTCTGCGTGCACAATGTATTCTCCCATTCCCACATACTGCACTGTCTGAGTCAAAGACTACATGATTTCATGTAGGTTTTGATTATATTACTGGAGGGAATAAACACCTTCTGCTAGTTTTTGCTAGCTTTTACCGTGTGGGATGTTGCTTAACAGAGTGTGCTAATTGAGGACTTTTAGATAATCAACTGCAACCCATTGTTGGGGAAATGAGTTAAAGGTGCCCTGTGAAGTTTTCTTGTAAACAAACAAAAATGAGGTGTAACATTGTGTGAATCCTTGAGCTCAGACAAATGTGTTGAATTCATTGTTTTCTAGCAGCATTTTATTATGCTTTTGTGTATCAATATCATTATACTTGTACTAAGATCCGAAAGCGCTGTTTTGAAAATAGGGCTAAAACTGTACAGCCTGAACAATGCATTACCACAAATGTGTGTAATAATAGTCAGATCTACCTGTGCCCTAGTGATGGGGTAATAATATTATAAGCTTATTAATTCACGCATTCACAATCAGGCCTTAGGCGTGTAACCATTACCTGTAGATCGATGGAATAATGCAAAATATTGGCAGCAATGCGTATCACATCTAACAGAGAAATAACAGCTCCATAGCATTACTAGGGGTCAAAACCTCCACAGGGGACCTTTAATTATTCTCAAAATTCAACTTGAATAAATGTTTTTTTTAAATTAAGTTTACAATTATGTCTGCTTATGATAGGACATGGTAAAAAATAATCTAGAAACAGCCCTTGTGGTTGTGAGGTAACTCTGTGATGGAGAAGACTTTACAGCTGTGTGCTGACATTTGTGTGTTTCTCTATGACTGGCCCTACTCTGATGTGGTGCAAACGAAACAAAAAGGGTGAGACGGAAAATCTTCAACCAGTGAAGACAGTTACTGTACACCACACGAATGAAAACGAAAAAGTAATTTGTATAGTAAGTGGAGCATAGTGTTGAAATGTAGCTTCAAAATCTATTCCCCCCCCCCCCACCCTGATATTTAAACTCCTCGCTTCTGTCTGTTTGGTCTCACTGTTTTCATTTTGTCAGTGGAATGAGATTTTATATCTACCATATTCATGTAGAGCACTTGAGATAAGTGTGTGAATGTGGTGAATCGCATTGAATTAACTACCTGAGTGAAATAAATTGGGGCATGATTCTCATTACGGCGGTGCTTTCTCTGACTGTCTGTCTCTCCCATAACCTACTTTAAATTTTTATGTCTTCTATGTCATATTAAAACATTTAACAAAGATTAGTGGATGGGTCTTATGGTAATAAAACGGCATACTCAACAAACAGAATCCTTAGGGACAGCACTTTAGAATACAATTATATTGTTCATTTAAAGATATATGTATGCATTGAAAAAATGTATAAAATATTACTCGATGAGTAATATTTCAGAATAAAATATACACCATTTTACTGAGTACACACAGCTAAAACTAATGTAGTCTAATATCAATGATATCAATTCTCCCTTCATGAAGGTTATGAATGTTCAGTTTTTCTTGAATCTGTTTCACAAAGGTGTTCATTCAACTTTATGGACTAAGCATTCTCTATACATGATCGTTGAGTGGCAGACACTGTTGATGAATGATTCAAGTTAAAGATTCGCTGAAGCATTTTTTTGCAAGATTTTTACTGATAGGATTTATATCGGATTCATAATAATTTTATTCCACCCTAAGTTCACATTTTCATGCAAGGCATCGTGGCATCCGATCTCTTGAGAGTTTTGTAAAATTGAGCAGAATGTTTATAGAGTGAGAACAACATGCTCTTTGTTCAAAAGTCAAGCAAACATTTTCCCTTTGAAGAGGACTTTGGCTGACATTAAAATAGAGTGGTTGGAAAGGAGACGTGGAGATGAAGAGGTCAATCCGTGTTTCACGATCATTTCACGGAAAGGATGAGGATCTTATTTGGAGCAATTTACGAAAACATTGAGTCAGTATTTCAGCTCAAGGACACTTTAATGGGACCTAGATGGTCATAAATGAACACAAAGTGTGCATAACCGGTATAAATATACTGACAATACAGTTAGGGGGCAGTTTAGACTCCGTTTGAATGAAAGACAAGTTCACACAAATCCAATCGGCAATCACAAATTTGCACGCTTTCGGGCAAATTTTCACCATGTTGCTGTTAATGAAAAATTAAAGCGCATTTGGGCATTAATGGCCACTTATTACCTCCTGCTGAGATCAGACTCTTAAATGTTCAGTTACGGGATGGTCTCCGCTGCCTCTGCCCTCCCTCTTTAGCCTGTTTATGTCATGACCTATTTGTAGTGATGATTTATCTGCCAGGTCTCTGTAACTAAAAAGCAAGATTTTCTGACACCTGCTGCGGCCGTTGTCCACAAGTTAACGCACACATGACCCCCACTACAAAAAAAATAAAAAATGAATGCATTCATATAGGAGACAATAAGGTGAATTAATGCATATGTGTACAAACTGTGTGGGTATATTGCACAAGGACATACACACAGCTATTGTTGTCCACTGAGTGGTAGGGTGACATAAACAGATTGGTTCTGCCTAACACTTTAGGGAGGAGGAGCCATTCATCAGCCTGACCTCGTTGTGGGACAGACACACTTAATACAATGTGTCCTGTACAGGGTATGGAGCGCACGCACGCACGCACGCACGCACGCACGCACAGGTTTCAGGTTTCAAACCCTAAATACTATCTGCAGTCTTCCTCAACCTCTAACATATAGGCGAAATTCAGGGCAAAACGAGCTTGGGGAATACTCCGTATGTGAAATAGTAAAACAACTCTTTTTGGACTGAAACAATTAACTTGATTGCTTAAAATCACTGATGTTTTGCATCAAAGCTTCCTGTAAACCATATACAGTAACTACTGTATATGCAGCACACTCGTTTTAGATGATTATTAGGGACATACAGCTCGCTTACGCTGACACATGACGTGAACAAGTGATGGCACAGGTTGCAAAATGGAGGAAGAGAGAGAGAGAACGAAACCTCTCGCAGTGTCTATTGTAAAATCCAACTAGCCGACCACCAAAGCACAATGTCAATACCTTCAGCATCGCAGCAGAAAGCATCCAGTCCACACTAGGGCTAAAATGTTTTCTCAAGTAACTCGATTACAAAAAAAAAATCATTGATGCAAATTCTTTGCATCGCAGCTTTAATCCATTTCACTTTACAGCGCACTGTGTTTCACACGGTTGATTTTAACTGATGCACAACGCTGTAGTTACAGGACGACATAAAGTGATGTCGCGCATTGTAAAACATAGAAGGAAATAGCCAGAGAAAATGACAGTGTCCAAAGTTGGGATCATTTTAAGCCGAAACAAAAGGAAAACTCTGTTCAGTGCGTCTATTGTAAAATCCAACTAGCCGACCACGATAGCATGATGTCAATACTTCCAGCATCGCAGCAGAAAGCATCCAGTCCAGACAGACCAGACAAAACATGCCCCTCCCCCTCCAGAACAATCTCACCTGTTCATCTGTGCCTTTATTTGCCAATCCTTGTATTTCTCACCTGCATCCATCCCTCTCTCCCTTTCTCTTAGTCGCTGGGACTCCACCCGCAGCTTACATTAATGATGTTGGCTTCATAGGGATGAACTACTGTTATTGTCCTCTCGATACACCCTGATCCACCTGCTCCCTATTTCCATCTTTATTCATTTATTTATGCCTGTTTCCACTCTTCCCTCAAGTTGCATACTAATACTAATGGCAATAAGGCGCAAATTCATTGAGGTACGGAGAGAGAGGGCGAGAGAGAGATACGTAGACAGTGAACTGGTCCGGCTGATGGGATGGGAAGAGAGAGACAATGATTGACTGGGACAACGCTGGAGAGAATCAGAGGGAGAAAAGGGGGATGAGGGATGGATGGAGAGCGGAGGAGAAGAGGAGAGATCAACATGGCACTAATTGTTTCCTCTGCACCCCTGCCGAGCCTTGATCAGCCATTCATCACCCCGCCGCAATCGGTCCAGCACCGACACTTTGGCAAATGAGGCCCTCCTCTCACTCCATCCGTTAAGACGGCGGCAACATATGTAGGTGTGTGTGTGTGTGTGTGTGATCCAGAGAAGACAGATTTGTGTGTGTGTGTGTGTGGAATGAGTGAGCACTTGTATGACATACAAAGAGATGATAGCGTGGTTGTCTGCAGATGAGTTTGTCTCCCTCTTCCCAATGGTCGGGTGGGAAAAAAAAAAAAAATCCAAACACATTTTTCATTTTCTTCTCGTTTGGCGCAACACCATCAATCAGCCGTGGTAAATCAGATGGAAAATCATCGGCGAGAGCTTTCTGCATGATGCTGACGCTGATATGCACTCTTGTATGAAAGGCAAGCAGACATCACGTGGAGAATTAAGCTCTAAACCACGACACTGTAAAACATGGCCTTGAACCTTATTGCTTTTATTATTAAATGGCAGTAAGGAAGCATTCTAATAAGCAAGTGAAAATTAGCTTATCAGCGCCGGGGCTGCCAGCTGCGAACGTCTCAGGGAAATGAAAATGTGACAGTGAAAAATCAGATCACCAATAATAGCTCCTACCACAGCTTGACAACCAACATTACCGCTGTCATACGAAGTCCCACTTCAGAAGCAAATCGTCTTTAACACATGGATGGCACTAAATGCCAATAAAACACCAAATTGTTTATTTAACTTTAATTTTGCACCAAAATTCTATTACATTTACTTTGGCAAAAATAATTCTCATCACCGCTCAGTGTTTTCAAGGCTTTCAGCTACATCTTGTAGCCTTCTAACAAAGTAGTCCTTGTCAAAAGAGTTTTTTTGTTTCCAAGGTCAAGAATAAACCTTCCATCTCAACTGGCACTTCTCTGAAAAACAGCTACAACTGATCATGGATCACAAATTTGTGAAAGACACTGCCACCCCCTCCCATTATAACCTCTGCAACTTCACAATGCGGCAACTTGGTATGCACAGTTTTTATGCCTTCACACCGGCGATACCTGTGGCCAGAGGCGTTGTCATGTTGTCCGTCATTCTCACGAACGCGACGTATCAGAAACACCTCGAGGACATTTCTTCACACTTGGCACAAACATCCCACTCGGACTTCAGGACCTTAAATTAACTGATTAGAATCTGGTGGTCGAAGGTCACTATGACCTCACAATACATGTTTTTAGCCATAACTCAAGAATTCAACTTTCACACAAATGTCTAACAGGATAAAATTATGACGTGTTGACATTTTATATATAAAGGTCAATCTCACTGTGGCATCTTAATGTTCTGTCGAAACACTTTTCTGGCCGTGTTTCAACACCATAACTCAGGAACTGAAGGGGAGATTGTGACCATATTTCACATTTGGTCAGATACTGGATTGGTGACACTAATCTCGAGTTCCCACCTTGACACTGTGCTGATTGTATAAATCCTCTGTGTTGCCGGGTTGGACGCGTGTGAAGCATCCACGTTTTGGAATTTGTAGCTTCTTCGCAGCAACATCCATATTTGAAGCATCGTAGTACCACCATGTGACGAAGCTCTCGATCATTTACTACATATATTATGAGTCTGAACAGACATAGATGGAAACTTAACTGGTGCACGGAGGTAATTCTAGTTTGTTGAGCACCGATGAGTGGGATTGATTTAGTTTGACGAGTCTGAGTTTGTGATTTGAGCATTTTACAAATGATTGCTTCAAGAAATAGAAGTGGATGATCCAAGCAGCAAACATTTTTTTTTAATGTAAAGTGGTGTAACATTGCACATATATGCATATTACAATCTACAGCAATAGTGAGGCAGAGTTTGTTTTTGTTTTTTTAATCCAAAAGTCTTAACATCTGCAATGTTAGGAGCGTTAATGATTTGAGAAAGTGTTACTGCACAGATAAAGCAGCATACCCTGCACATATCTTACATAAATTACTGATGTCAGCAATGTCATAATAAACTGGGGTTACAGGATGGTTATTATATTTGAATTTTTATCTATGGAAATGATTGCGGTTGTAAGTCCTTTCATGTTTTATTCCCTTGCTGCCAAGCGTCCTCACAGACTTGATCTGATATGAAGTGATCGCGGTATGAATAGTCCGCAGGAGCTCAGTTGGTACATCCCGAGGGCAGTCATTTCGGCGCGCTCATTATTTTCCCACCCTAACATCTTCGCTTTTAAAAAATTTTTCTTTCCACACGAGGGAGAAGTCCAATAAAAAACATGACAGGAAATTTAAGAACTTGACGTTTTAGCATGACATATCAGTTGCTTCCATAAGCAACAAAGCACAAAAAAATGAAGTTAAAACCTTTAAATCAACCTAAAGTGCCAAAAGCAACAATTCATGAAGCATATATATAAAGGATGCTACAGTACAGGCATCACGTGCGCTTCAACAAAGGTCTAATGGAAAACACCTAATGTAGAATCTCCTTTAACAAACATAAAAGGTGCAAATGTTCCATTAGTCAAACAAGTATTATAGGTAATGCTGATATACGTAGCTCTAGCCTTAGTGATGATTGCTTTGAGTGACTCAGGAGCTCTGGATCTATTGTCCACAGCTAACAATCCGCCCTCGCCCTCTCACGCGCTTCCTGATCCCTACATTACATGCCCGCGTACATGAAACTCCATCATCTCAATGCTAAGTGCACCCCCTCTGTGTTGCCTGCGATCCAACCCTTAATTTCATTTTCACTGCTCTAAATTAATTACGGCGCACACGGAGAGGAGTTTATTTATTTATTTGCCGCCCGAACATCTAAGAAATTGCATTAGATGGGATGAGATGTGCCCCTCGGGAGCCTTTCCTTCCAAAAGCCAGTTGATTGTTTAGAATGTAATCCGCATGCATTCACGTGGCAGCGCTGTTTTTTTTTCCATTAGGGGGACCCTCAATTAAGGCACCATCTTATGAACACAGGGTGAGAATCGGAGAACGGTGCTGAGAGATGGAGGCAAAGAACACGTGCATTTGTGTGCGTGTGTGTAGAAGTATGTGAGTGACTAATGTGCAAATTTAATTATACTTACATGCTTTGATTATCTGCAGCGAGGAGAATGTATAGACAGGAGCCTTTGGCAAGAGATACAGTGGCATCATGGGAAAAAGGAAGAGAGCATCATATAGGCGTACGCTTGAGATGAGTCCCTTAAACTGTCAAGATGGTGTTGAAAATCATACTGAGCCTATAGTGGAAGGCTTTTTTGATATTGTAAGTCTTACTGATGCCCGTGGGGGTGTTGCACTCCGTTTCTGCAACGTACGGGATCGAATGTAATTGACCAATGTGGGGAGTATGTGTGCGTACATGCATGCTGTGTGACTGCATATTTGTGTGATGCCTCTGTGTTAATGGAGATGAATCAATAATACCTTGTGATGCCATGCCTTGTGTTTGAATGTAGCGCCTCTGGCTCGCCTTTGTCAGTTTCCTGCTGCGGCGCGGGGCGCACCACGCTGAAGGCGAGGACAACAAGCTTATCAGACCAACTGATCTTTCCTCTTCCCATAATCCACTTTGTCGTCCCTCCTTGGTCTGATCTCACTCCTTTGACAGACAGGAACACAGCAGCACCAAGGTTAGTGATTCTTGGCAGAGAGCCTCTCCTCTTTTTGTTCTTAGTCTCTATTTATTTACCTATATTATATCTCGATGTGCCAATGTTGCCATCTTCCTTTAGTTTCTCTGTCTTTAAGCCTTTTAGGTCAATAAACAGCATTGCATTAAAAAGTTTTTTTTAAAAAAAAAACCTGGGTGCTGCTGTTCTCCTTTCTATCTCAGATATTTTTCTTATGCAGGGCTCCGTCATCCCAAAATGATCCATCTTTTCAAATAATTTAATGAAGTTCTGCGTCTTTGCATCTAGGGCTGCAGTTTACGATTATTTTCATTACTGTTGCTTATTTTCTTGATTGTTCAATACATTGTTTTGTAAAGGCCA
>JBBPCS010000037.1:8835248-8863875 GCA_037974645.1 Hollardia meadi | reverse complement strand
AGGGCTGCAGTTTACGATTATTTTCATTACTGTTGCTTATTTTCTTGATTGTTCAATACATTGTTTTGTAAAGGCCACAAAGTCGAGAACAACACCCACTGCTCAAGGTGACGCATCCAAATAGCAAACAAGCACACAAAAGAAAATAAATTCAATGTAGTCAGGTGAAGTAGTATACAGACCTCATAAATCGGTCCATGGAGGAGGTTTGGGTTTTGGAGTTTTAGACATGCAGGAAACGACGATGTCAGGTGACTTTCATCAGATGAAATTTGTTGTCTTAGTCACATGACCCACGTTCGCAGTTTGGTTTAGGCAACAAAACTACTTGGTTCGGTTTAGGAAAAAAACCCATCATGGTTTGGGTTAAAATCAGTTAAGTTATGTTACGTACATCATGTAACTTACAAAACATTATGTGAAATGACTTGACATGACTTAAAGACAAGAATTAACAATATCAAGGTCAATATCGACTTTCGGTTTCACACAGGACGCAAACTCCGGTCTCCTAGGTCGAGGTCCACTCCTTTTTTGACCCATCCACCACCCCGACCACCTCTGAGTGCAGACTTTCTCACTCTTTATACTACGTCATCTTACATTGTTTTCTCTCTCGCATTTGCTCCTAAAAATGTATGTTTCACGTTAAATGACACTCAAAAAGCAAAAAAAAAAGAGAAGCATTTTGATAACACGCAAAATGACTTAAGACGCTGGCGTGAGACCAGGCTGTCCCATTAGATCACGTTGAACAATTTTTCTTCACAAAAGGAAAATCTGCCCAAATATTCCGGGATAAATCTTAAATGAGGTGTCATTTTCATCAGTGGATGGCTTTTTAGTTTATCGTTTCACGATACTGACACATTTCTAACAGACAAAAACAAAAAAACATGCTGGAAATTAGTTAAATATCATGAACCCACTGGCAGACTTTGTCGTTAGTAAGATCTTAAGACTGAACACCAGATGAAAGGACTTGTAGAGCATTTTTTTTGCAGTGTATTGAGGTTGGTATCCTTGACGTGTCCTTGTGTTTAACAGTGGTGAGGCAGATTTATGTTTGCCTCTCAGGCACATGGCCGAGGCTATCATGTCATAAATTAGTGGCTGGTCACAGAAACGAGATGATGCACCGACGGGGAGAGAGAGGGTGTAAGCGAGCTTTGAGAACACACGCTGTTGGTTTATCATAATCACGTCTCTATCCACCTGCTCCGGTTGTCCTGCCATTTTGTCTTTCCCACCTCAACTCTCCCTCTCGTCCTTGGCTTTATCGCTTATTATCACTCATCCTCTCCTTCAATATCCTCCTTATCTCCCCCTCTCTTTCCCTTCGTCCCTTCTTTTTTTCCCCCTCTCTGCCTTTTTCCCCTCCTCCCCTCTGACCTCCTCTCGGCTCCGCGTTTGAAGGTGTCTTTGTGCAGAGATGAAACCGTAGCATTGACCCATCTCGCCGGAAGGCTCTTTATTGGCTTTATCAGCATTATGAGGCCGCTGGAAAAGACGGACGGGCTGGACAAGGAAGTAAAGATGAAAGAGCGGGTTGAAGGAAATAAAATGTAAAGAGGCGAAGGGTGGGACAAGTCTGGCTATTGGTATGCGATTGCATCAGCGTGCGTTTACATGAGTGTGTGTATATATATGTGTGTGTGTGTGGATGATTTAGGGAAACGGCAGCAGGGGATTGATGCAGCGTGCTGTGGCTGTATTTGTATTTGGCAACTGACAATAGATAAAGCAAATGTAGCGTGCTATCTCACACACAGAAGTCAGGGGGGCGAAATATAATAACCAGCCACACAGAGAGGCTACACAAAGATAAAACCTATTCAGCACTTTCAACACGCAACTGCAGTATTTCTACTTTAATCCCAAATCCTCATCCTGTGATTGTTTTTGTTCATCATCCCGTCTTTTTGTGCTCACGTGCAGCCGAATTTAGCCATGCTCTACATCCATTAAAGTTTTTTTTTATATACTTAGGAACAGGAAGTGTGTGTGTGTGTGTGTGTGTGTGTGTATAAGACAAAGCGTGACTGAATGTAGTTTCTCACTGTAAATACTTGATATTTACCATATCGTATTTGTCAATTTAAGCAAGTGGGGCAGAGTTGCATCTCTCTCTTTATTCCCTTCTCTCTCATGTGGTTCAGTGCAGTGGTGCCCCTGCAGTCAGATGAACATACCTTTAGTTGTTTTTTTTTTTTTTTAACTTCTACTTCTTTTACTCTCTTTCCTGTTTGCCAGCTGTAAGAGATAATTATTTCCAAACAAGCGGTCCCCTGGGTGAGGCCGTATTATCCAAAGCTGCCTTCATTAGAAATTCCCGCAGCTGCCTTGAGGTATTCGCAGTGCACTGAAGAGGAAGAAAGCAAGTGACAAAAAAAGAGAGGGAGAGATTCCTGAGCTCGGACTGTTCCTAAATGAGACAACAAAAATAAAATTAAGGAGGACAAAAGAAAGAGGAGAGGAGTAGTTAATCAGCTATAGGAGTGCTTAATCATGTGCATTAGCTTGGCATATGGCATACATGTCTCTAATGGGAGCCTTCAATACTTTGAGGCATTGTTGATGTCCTTCATCTCATCATTCCAAATGTCCTTGTCTGCTTGCTACAATTACACTCAAACACACAAATTCACAAGCACACATGCTTGCGGGCGCAGCAAGCACAGAAATTATTCTGCAGGTAGATTTATGACAAATCCAAAATGACAAGAGAAAACGTAAATGCGTATATAACCGCCCTGCCTGCAGTCATGAGCACAGAAACACATGTATGCACACACACATGCCGACGCAAGATATTTACATAATAGAGTTGGACAATGCATAGCGTAAAGGTAATGCATTCCCCTCTTATGTCAGCATAACTTCACGTACAGCACGAGTCTGTGACACGTGGTAAAAGATCGCCGTGTCTGAATCGATTTACCTGAAGTCGGTCTGCGCGGGGGTTTAACATGTAGCAGAGCGGGTGCATATAAAGCTGCAGCAAGTGGATTTTATCACCAGGTGCCTGCTGTACATTTCTCTCTTTTTTTATTTTTATTACAAAACAGCTTGATATAACTGCTATTACTACGACTACTCCTGTGATGTACAGTATACATAATTTAAACTGCAGTAACTGATTTTTTTGCCCACATGGGGACAGCTCAAAGAAGCTGTGAACACAACAATGACATATCATCACATTTTAAGATGCTATGGGGAACTTCTTTCAGTTCACATATCCAGCAAACATGGTGTGACATTAGCATGCATATGCAGTCACGTTTGTGTCAACATGGTAAGTCCAGTAATCGCTTTTATTCTAGCTCAGTTTTTTGGTCTCCTCCAAATCCTGAGGGAAATATTGAACTCTTTTAGCTCATCAGCTGGGTGCTGGGCAGATAGTCCGGAAACTGAAGCTGACGAGAGACAAATTAGGGTAAACGGCATTGATGCAAAAATGCTTGTTGACTTTTAGAGGTACAAGATTTCCATAATTGACATAATGCGAGTTGACATAATTCTTCAGTGCCTTCCACAACTGCTGCAAATTACTTGTGCAAAAAGGTCTTTTCTGATTAGACACCACTATGGATTAGGATTTGGCACTTGGTTAAGGTTAGGGAACCATCATGATCGTGGTTAAAGGAAACCTATGTGGATTGTGGGCAGGAAACAGGAAGTGAGCAGCGGACCTCTATGTGAAAGTTTGACATTTTTGACTCTTATTGGACTTAATACTATTTCCTGCTTCGCTCACAATGTCCTATTGGGCTTTGTACCTTGTTTTGGGGGCATTTTCTGGAACTTCTGATGGTGTCGTTTTTCCTTGGTAGGACAGCCTCAAGTTTTCTGAAGGACACTGGCATCATGGTTGGACCAATAAGAATCAGCAGGCCGCCACCAGTAAAATCCATTGTATCCTCCCGACTTGGTAAGCAGATTTCAATGACAAGCCCAAGGTCATCTCCTACCCTGAGATCTCACAGAGTGGAAAACCTTCAGAGAGGAAAAGGGAAACGTCAGAAGCTCAATGCAGCAGATATAGCTGAGTGTACAAACCCGGATCAGATTTGGTATCAGCTGGCTGTTTCCAAGGACGATGATTTGCTGTTGCTGAAAATAGAATTATGCAAAGTTGTTAAATCCTTCATAAAACTAGACTACATACATGCAGTATATAAAGAAAAGCAAGGGAAAAAAATGCTGCATGTCCTCAGACTTTTTGGAGGAAATGGTATCACGGCTACTCAACTCAAATATTGTGTCACCTAATGTGGTTTATTTTAATGCAAGCGGTTATTTTGTGAAAGTAGGTGTGACTGCAAATGCTGGATATTTTTTGCTTTGGAATGAAATCTGCTTCATTTGCAAATTGTTGTTAATTTTATTCAAATATCTGCTCCTATCCAAAGAGAAGAAAAGCTAAACACACACCTGCAGGCACAGTCAAAGCGAACTGATGGTGAACCTGAAAAGTTCTTTGTATTGTAAATAGGTGGGAGGGGAAGGGTGGCTCCGCCAAAGACAAATGCTGCAACTGCTTTTTCCAAGTAGTGTTCAGGCATTCAGTCTTCCTTCTCAAAACACCTCACTCAGTTAAACCCTCTCACTAATTTTCTCCACATCTTTGAGTTTCACATTTCCAAATTCAGAAAGTTTTGGGGTGATAGACTCATTTTTAAATTTGCAGAAAAGTCTACAGCACGGTGCCATCCACTGTTGATTTTCATGAATTTACTTTACCATACACTATGTTGAACCCACACTGTTTTCCATTCCATGGCAGATGCTGGAAATTCTCACCTTGTGGTTCATGGTTGTGTCCTGTCTACACTGTAGTTGTCCAGATGAGAGACTTTTATTTAGTCTATTTATAGCCTACATTTCATCCACAGGGGAAAATCTAATGCGCTTAAAAAGTTAAAGCTAAAATTAAAATCTAAAGACATAAAGCAGAAAGGCATTCACAACCACTCAGGACACACAGGAAAGTGCACTCATGTGTTTTCATCTCTGGTTGTTAGATTTGTCACATTCCTCGGCATCTCATCCATGTGCACAAGGCACCCTTTAGCGTCAGGAAAGCCTTCCTGCCACAAAGCCTCACGAGCCTCAAAAACCCATGGCTAATGTGAAACTGTACATCACGGGACACAAACCCCGGTTCTCCTGGGTGAAAGTAGTGCATGTGACCCGATCTCCACCCCTTTTATGACTCTCTCGCTTTGTGAACTACATCGTGTTGTCGTCACTCCTCTCCTCTGCTCCTCTGCATATATCTGAACAGTAATATAGAGCAAGCTAACTAGGCTAGCCAGTTAGCATAACGCATAGCGGCTAATTTCCAAACAAGCTAGTTAGTGAAATGAGTCTTTCCAAGGGTAAAAGGCACAATTAAACCATTGAACAGTTACAAAAGAGTGCAGCATCCTAAAATACAGAGAGAAATATTGTGCTGTCAGTCATATTAGAATTTACACAGTGACAGCAGAAATGCATCTAGACATACAGTATGTCCGTCATTAATATTGGCACTTAAAAAGATATTTTTTGCTTGATTGCCGTTCGCCTGGTGGGATGCCAGGCTTGTGCAATTAGAGGGAAACCACTGGCATTGTAAAATCAACAGGTAAAAAAGGTGTCTGGGCTCGTCTGAAGTCCCCGGTAAAAGTTAAAGACAGCTTCACCAGATTTTGAATTGTACAGCAGCCATACAGTATGATGGCTGCAGCTGTTAAAGCCGACTGACAGCGGATCCAGCTGTGATCAGCTGTCGCCGTCATCAGAAACTGACGTCGCTTCACGTGACGCTTCAGAGGAAAGCGCGTCTGATTTCTCTTAAAACATTTTTCCTCGTTTCCTTTCTCCTCGCATGGTTTCCTTGCGTCTCTCCATGCATCCTCAGTGGGATGAACTAAGACACAAGGACAATATGCAAGTGAGGGAAACGGATGCAATTTAAGGGAATTGGGATGTACCGAGTGTGTGTAATGAAAGGTGTATTGAGTCTCTGCATGTGTACTCACTCTCTGTGAGAGTGGGTTTGTTTTTCCTACTCTAACCACAGATGGAGGAGTGGTGCTCTTCTCTCTGCTCCTCTTTAGAGAACAGGAAGAGAGACATCTACTGCAGATGACGAGAGAGGAGGGAGAGCCAGATGAGAGGTAGTGTGGGTGGGTGAACTGGGAGGGGCGCAGGAGTCCACAAGGCAGGAAAAACAAGGCAGGACAGGGGTGAGAGGGGAATATGAGAGTGGAGGGAGATGCTGAGACAGGTGAGATTGAGCGGAGAGGGGATAAGGGCAGCGAGGGAGTAAATGGTGAGAAGGGGAGATGGTGAGGTGATGGGGAGGGGAGGAGAGGAGAGGGGGGAGACAGGTAAATACTAGACAAGACAAGCTGGGTAGGGAAGTGAGAGGTGTTTAAAGAGGTGGACGAAGTGTGGACAAGAACGGAGGAGGAGGAGGAGGAGGAGGAGGAAAGGGGTTGTTTGGGGGAGGCAGATAGAGTGTGTATGTGTGTGTGTCTTTGGTGAGAAAGAGAGAAAAGAGTCCGACACAGAAGGGTATTGCTGCATAAGCAGTCTGTCCAGCTGTCTCGCCTCTGAAAACCAATGGAGACGAGTGATGTCAGTACTCTTCTCTTCAACATCTCTCTCTGCGCTCACAGTTACCGCTTCATTTCTCTTTCCCCTCTCTCTCCCTCACAGTCTGTCTCTCTCTACCGTTGCCTTTTCTTCTCTCATCTGTTTTATTACCCGTCCCTCTTCCTTTTTCCCTCTCTCCTGCTGTTTATTGGTTTATTCATGCAACGTTCAGATGTCTAGCAGTTGGGATCAAAGCTGGAAAACGAGGCCCGCATGCTCATTAATATCTGTGCGTGTGAGGATTCATATTGTGTACAGTCTGAATGTATATTTATGGTTGTTTTTATGTCTGTATCTGGTACACACTGTGGTATACACATTTCTGCCTCCAGGTATGTGTCTACAGTGTCTCGTACTCTATTCCTGTATCAGAAGTCATGGGCCTGAGAGGGAAGTGAGACATTTGCGTTACCATAAATTCTTACGACGGAGGAAGCGAACTGGCAAGTTGACCACATAGGCACGTGTTGCACCATGCAGAGACGTCAAATTGGTTCTTGGATGGGAGATGTACTGACTTCATACTGAGACTCTCTTTAAGGAGCAAATAATGGAGAAATGGAGAGAGAGAGGAGGAGGAGGAGGAGAGGGAGGAAGGACAGAGCTGGTGGAGAAGGCTTCATGCATGAAGATGATATAAAGTCACTTTTTGTAAACGAGCACAAACCTTACACCTAAATGACAAAATGAACTGAGAAACCTTGCAAAAGACTTCCAAATGCTCTTTAATAAAATGGTTTCCTTTGAGCGTTTTCGGATTTGCTGCCATTAAGGTTCCGTTAGGTTTGGTTTTACATAAACATAATGGGCAGCGCAAGATTTGCGTCACCTTAAGCAACGTGGACTATTGCTGTTAAGTTGTTGTTCCAGGTACTGGTGAGGCACAATCCAGGAAACCCAGCTTGCGTATAGATCCGAAAGAGGTTGAAATTAATTAGATTTATTCTCAACTGGAAAGTTATCCCTGCTGCAGTTGTAGAAATATGGTGATCACATCACAGGAGTGTGCAGTTGCAAGTTTTTGATTGGAGAAAGCAGCACAGGGCCGGGTGAATCACAAATAGAGCTGCAGGTTCAACTTTTTTGCCAGATGACCCCTGTGAGTCTTCTGCATCACTGCAGCGGCCTCATTTAAATGAATAAGGGTGGTGACACAACCACAGGAGGTCCTTGTAACAAAAAGTCAACAGACAAGGAGACACTGATACACAGAGCAGGGAATAAATTGTACTTCCTATTATTATAATAATGCTTATTGTAAGGGCCGATTTTGCAATATTGTCCTTTTTAACGGTCATAGTTTTAAAGTCGTTTCTGGCTTTCACCTGCACAACACACAAACACAAGGCGCTGCGCAGAGCAAGAGGAATTATACAGTGCTTTATAAGATATCATAACAAAGCAGTTGTTTAAAAGCAACAGGCTAGAAAGAGTATGATCTGCAAGAGGCGATCCCCAGGTGGATGACTCTCTCTGTGTTAGAGAGAGGCAGCAGTCGGCTCTTGGCAGCATGTCGGCAATCCTGTGGTGCTGTGAGGCAAGATAAGATGAAACTTTAATAATCCTCGGGGGGGTAAATTGGCTCATTGCAGCAGCAAAAGCATTGATGTAAGAATAATCAGAGCTCCGTGCTGTATTACTGGAGAGATGGTACAGCAAAACAATGAATTATCCACATGTCAACTCGGAAGGTACGAAGAAAAAGTTAGAATTGGCACTCATCGTCTTCGCGAGGAGAATTAAATGAGTTTCAAACAAATATGTGATCCCTCGGAATGTATGAATGAATATGGTTTAAAGTGAGTATTATCAAAACAATTACACTATGAAGAATAATTGCTGTCTGTCCCTAACTGACTCTAATAAACATTTATCAACATAGTAATTAAATATGACAAATTCAAGATGAAATAAACGTGTGAAACTGATGCAGTATGGCAGATGGATAAGAGGAAATGCTGCCACGAAATCGAGGCGCTGCGATAAATAGTTGAGTGAGTTGGTAATTAAATACGCTAAATGTTGTTTTCTTGACAGTTTATACTTGCGAAGATTAACTGTAATTCAATTATGCAGATTTTTTGCTGATAAGCCATTTGGTTTTCATTTTAGTCTTGTGTTTTGGGTAGATTAATTGCACCCAGAAACGGGGAATAAACAAGCTCCAACGCAGCTGAACATCACGCATTGAAATGCATCAAACACACACACACATAAAAACACACTTAAACCCTTCTTTCTATCTTTCTGTTTGGTGTTCATCCACGTTGAAAGGCTGACCAAGGCCTTATTTTTTAGACCGGTGGCATCCGTTTCCATTCAGTACACTGTGATGGACTGTTTCCTGTTTGTCTGTGTCTCTGTCTGCGTGTGGGTGAGCTTTCATATGTGTCAGATATGAATACATTCGACATGTGTGTAAATGCATCCGTTTTAAGTATCCATGTCTTGATATGTGCTTAGGTATATGCGTGTGTGTGTGTGTGTGTGTGTGTGTGCACGCACAAGTGTTTAGATCTATGTACAGTAGATATGTTTCTGTGTGTGTGCCCTTGTGCAACAGTAGGTTCAGAACTGACAGTTCCAATAAACATCAGCATTAAGGCAAAACTGAGCAAGAGGGTGGAACACCTATCTTCCTCTCATTCACCCCCCCCCCTCCCCCCATGCTCTCTCCCATTTGTTTCTCTCTCTTCTCTCCTTCCCTCTCCTGCTTTCACTCGCCACCCACTCTTTCTCGTCACTGTTCCTTCACTCCCCCTCCCTCTTTCTCTCCCTCCCTGCCTCTCCCTCTCTCAGTCGGGAGATACAGAAATGTCTTTAGCAGTCTACACAGGGTAGTGTGCTTGAGCGTGGCTGAGGAGGCCTTTATGTGTCAGGAGAGGTTACTGATAGAGTTACCGCCTGTTCTGGCTGACATGTCTGCTAGCTTAGCTTTGCTCCCCTGGGTCCATCTTATCGCCCTGCGTACTGCGCCAAGGGAAAATGCTGTAAATCAGCATTACCTTCCATTTTACACTTGTATTGAAAATGTCGATCGCCCCTAATGTGATGTGTAAGTTTCCCAGAGGGACGGCAAAGGGAACAAACATTTTTACATTTTAAAGGGAAAACAATTTTCACAAGGCAGCAGTGATATTTGGGAATGTTACTGTTGACATTTTAATCTGGGGTTTATTTGACGGGAAACAAGAAGAGATTAGAGCATAGTGACACCGATGAAGGAAAAGTTTATCCCCCAAAATCACAACTCAGTGAAGATTTTCAGATGATGCTAAGCTGCTTCATGACTAAATATACATTTTGTGGTGAACTGCTTCTAACTAATGCTTTATCCCTTTATATCCATCCTGGCTGTCTGAGCATTTATGGGGCTCTAGCACGCCTTATACCAAGTGCACATTGTGGTTATTGGGGTTTAATGCCTTGCGCAATGGCTCTTCAGTGGCGGCATGCAAACTCGGTTTACAGCTGTCATTTTTTTATCAACAAGATGTTGGCATTGTAGGTGGTCCTGGTGGATTTCAACCACTGGCTTGCCTCCACTCCAGGCTACCTCGTTAAAGATGAACAAATGTTCTGCTGAGGTTCGCTGTCCTACTTCTCAGAGTTGGCGTATAGCGTAGCTCAGCTGACTCTGAGTCACAGCCATATGGTGAGGCAAGAAAAATGTCTGTCATTATGTTGTGGGATTGGTAACAGCAGCTGTGTGTATGTTGTAATATATGGTTCTGAGCAATACTGCTAATACTGTACGCTACATAGGCAGGTGTGTGTGTGTGTGTGTGTGTGCTGGAGGTGGAGAGTAGTGACATGTTCAGAGTTGACATATTCTGTAGCTTGGCTCTGCATCACTGCCATATGGTGAGACAATCCACTGCTGAGCACAATGTTCAGTGTGACTGACTTACCAAAGTGATGATGTTCAAGTGTGAAGTGGTGAGTGCAGTGAATGTTACTGTAGTTTAGAATGTTATATATAGTAGGACATTTTGTTTTGTGCTGCTACTTTAAAGTGGCCTTCGCACTTGAAGCAATAACAGTGGGACAGGCTTTATTTATGAGGCACATTTCATGGACGAGGAACATTCAAGTTCATTACACACAGAGAGAACATTAAAACCACAGAGCTAATAACGTTTTAATACAAAGTAGTATTACAGAGATTTTTCATGGAGGTAAATTTTCCACAACAGTATTATTATGGTGCTCCTTGGCCTTTTGTGTGTTATAATTAGCAGTTATTTAAAAGCTCCTGGCTAATTTACTTTAAGACTTACTTTAATAAGTAACCTGTCACTATACTGTATTACTCCATATTAAAATTGCTGTAAATTATTACAGCGCTTTTGGTTTTGGCCGTTTAAAAACATGCTGTAGCGGTACAATTAGTGCTACCATGTTGGTATTGATCATTGGATTGCGAGATTAAGCTGTTTTCAAGTGTCAGCAAATCTCAATCATGCGTATCAAACAAGCTACTGTTGCATTTGTCAGTGAACGACATGCAGTCTGCAAAGAATTCATGAAATTTTTCACCCATTTTAACTCCAACGGTAACTTAAAATCTTATTTTTGTTGACGAAACTCTGTTGCTTTGTCTGCATCTCTTTTTCTTCTCTGTCATTCCCTCCATGTCTCTCTCTTCCATCTGTGTACTCCCCCTCTCTAACCTCCCCTCCCTCTGTCCTCACGCAGACAGCTGATGTTGGCGTGTCAGAGGCATAGTTATTTTCCAGGTGCAAGCTGCTGCTCCTATACAAATTCCTCTGTGTGTGTTTCATGGTGCATATACCTGCTGTGTGTGTGTGTGTGTGTGTGTGTGTGTGTGTAAGAGTGACAGAGGCAATAACAGATATGAGTGTACATTGTAGGAATGTGTGGTTGCATATAGAGCATTTTCAGTGCATGCATGTGTGTATGTGTGTGTCGTTATGTATCGTCCGCTGCTGCATCAGGCAGCTGGATTGCACTGCCTGCATTTGCTGTATAAGTTATAATGGAGGTATATCTGCTATAATAACTGACGCATTGCATTGCTCTATTGTTTTACTGCGCTGAGTATTTATACAGTGCTATCTCTGCACCGGGGCTACCTTCTGCTTCGGTGTATCTGCATTATAGCTGAATGCTCCAGGGTGTTCTGCCAGCAGCATCTGGGATTTCCTGCATCCCACTCCTGCCGCATCCTCCTAACAACTTGACTGAATGCTCTGGGGTGAACCTGACATTTACAACTACCTTATTAAATCACCAGGTATTGTATTTCTGTATTTGTCACCTTTTCTCTTGTTAAGACACTTTATTTTGCTGTCTTAGAAGTCTGTCCAATGCGATGTTGCTGTAAAGTAATTACATTGCTGTGGCGAAGCGGGATGGCAGTTTGTGCTTATTTCACAACCTTTTAATATGAGCCGAGAGAATTACAAAACGGGTCACTTTAACCCCTACTTCCACTGCCCTTCCGATACCTCTAAGTTGAGTTATCTGAATTGGCATCAGGACAGGAAAAGTTGTTGTAGCTGCTTGCTACAGTTATGTTTAGATGATTTTAAAATAAAGAAATACAAGGTAAAAACATTTTTTTTTATGTCTTTCTCCTTCATGACTGAACTTTTAATTATTTGACAATTTAAAACCACGTCAAATTACACCAAGGTTCTGTTTGGGCCTGCTTTGCCTGAAGGAGTCATTTTACCTCTAATTTAACTGCAGGAAAATGTTTTGGACATCCAATTTTCATTTTCAGCAGGGCATGACATAATACAGGATAGGATTAGCAGTACCAGGCTTAAGTGGGACATACAGTTGTGTCTCTTCCGCACAGCAATAAAAATAGTATACATAGATAGTCTGTTATATGCCTTATTATTTGCCCCCAGGTTAGCAGGTGTATAGTAAATACTAACAGGGGACCCAGAATAGATCCCTGGGGGACCCCACAAAAGAGAAGAGCACGAGTAGAAGAAGAGGCAAGACATGGTGATCCACTGTGTCAAAGGCTGACCTGCTAACATTTTGTCAAAATTTTAATGTCAATAGATGTTAATATGATAATTGGAAATCACAAAAAATCACTGAAAAACAATAATAATAATAATAAGACCAAAATAAAAGTGTAAAAGGTTTGTAGTTCACCATACCTTCTATCTACAGTACTTACAAAATCAGTTTAAAACAGTTTAGCCACAGCTGTCATTGAGACTTTAATTTCCTACTGTGCCATTGTACTGTGTGTATATATATATATATATTTTTTAACTTTGTAATGACGTCATCTTAGCCACCTCTTGCGTTTTGCATCTGCGTCTGTCTTATGCTTCCTCGGTAGTGTCTGCCACCTCTAGTGACATGACAATGTGGATAAACAACCCAAATATTCTCTCTTGTAACATTTGAACACTGGCCCACTGTTCACATTGCATGACTCGTGTATCACAGAGACTCTCTTCCATGCAGCTGATCATATTATTTCCAGCATCCCTCTACACCAAGGGGATCTGAGCATCAGAAAACAAACTCAGCATAGACACCTAGTTTTGTTATCCTCCTTCTGTCATTTAGTCACTTTCATTACATTTCTCATTCTGTCTCTCAGTCCCTCTTTTCTCTGTCACCAACCCTCATCTCTCACCCCCCTCTCCCCCGTCTTTCAGAGCAGTGGAGAAGTGACGGATTGACTGAATGTCTGTCTCTCTGTGGGAAATGAACCTGCTAATGTGGCGAACTGGGCTTGTTCCATATTCATCTGTAAGCCTGTGAATCATTGCACGACTATAGTGGCTGCCGTGTGCAAGGAGACACATCTGCTCCCCTTCCAAAAGTCAAACGGAGCGCAAAATGAGTTGTGAATATAAATCCATTTCCTGTCTCTTTCAGGTCTTCATCAGCCAATCTCTATGCTTTTCTCTCTCTCATGATCTTCCTCCTCCATGGCACAGCTCCATCTCTCTTTTTACCTGTCGTCACACACGTACTGCGATTATTTTCTGCCGCTATTGTTCTCTCCCTTTCTCTTTTTCCTTTTCTCTTTTAATCAGCCTATCTGTCATTCTCCTTTTCTTCTTTTTAACCATCTGCACTATCATCCTCAGCAGTACAGAGAGAGGAGGCTTTTATGAAAAAGTATCAGTCGGGCAGACTGACAGACGCCTCACCAGCTGGCAAGGAGAAGGGCAGCCAGGGGAGAGAGGCAGAGAGTCATTAGGGGTGGCCGCAGGGATTAAGGTATAAATAATCCTCATGTCAATCACACACTACATTGTGGTCCAGTACAACAACCTCAGAAGACCTGGCTGGATAGCTGGCCAATGGGCAAGATAGGGTACCGGGCTAGCAGGTCTGCTACATGACGCCTGCTATCAGTGAATATTAAGAAGCTGCACGGTGGAGTATTAGAGTTGAGAGCACAGCTGGCAAGAGGTCATTTCACAATAAAGGCTTGTCTGTTATGTTGAACAGCATATTGGCAAAAGGGTTTATACCAACCTGTTCTCCAAGCTCGTCACATACCAACGTTTTGTCACGCACCCCTCGCATCTCATCCAGACTCGCGAGGTACCCTTTGGCGTCGCCGGCTGATGCGCTAAACCTTCCCTGATGCACAACGGGGCCCTTTGGTGTCTGGCTGCCGCGCTAAGCCTTCCCTCAGCCTTCCTGCGTTTCCTCGGGCTGACGCGCAACGGCTCACGCCCTGCATGTCTTTTCCTGACGCACAAGGTCTACGTCACTTTGGTTAAGTTTAGGCACCAAAACCGCGTGGTTAGGTTTAGGAAAGGAGAGGTGACTTTTGGTTAAATCTAGGCACAAAACTTACTTGGTTTGTTTTGGGAAGTGACTGGTGACGCTCCGGTCTTTTGGGCCAGAGTCATGTGTGTGACCATCCACTCAACCCCTGACCTCCACCCCTTTTGGCACTTTCTCACTTTGGAAAGTATGTTGTGCCACATCATCTGTTCAAGTCGTCTGATAATGACACAAACAGCTTTACAGTTCAGGTACTGTACCTTGCAGGTACCTTGCACATTGCAGATATGAATGAGAACGGGCTGTTTATCCAGTGGGCTTGATGGGGCAGTTCAATAATGCTTTTCACATTGTAGTTAATTAGTCACTTGCGAAGAGTTATTTATGTTATACCTTTTACTACCTCAAAGGCAACTCAAAGTACTTGGGTAATGTGTATTAATTGCATAACAAGCTTTAAACAAAACATTGACATCCTATCACATTATTAATTTGTTATGTACTTGCCAACAGCTGCCTGCACATCCAGTGTTAGCATTCATTTGGAGGTGTGCTTCTGGCACCTTGTAAATTTAAAGAGTAACTAAACCCCCGAAGACCCCTAACAAATTTTTCTAGCTGAATACCAATGTCAGTGGGTATTTAGTAATGTTATTGATGGATACAGTTCCAAAGCTTGACATTTAAGTGCTAAATATTTAAATTCTACATTGTGCTATAAATATGCATAGTGACTGCACTCCACTGGTGGAAATCTGGCTATTGCAATTTTGCTATTGGCTGCTTTGGAGGCAGGTGACGTACAGTATATGGTGGCAGCTTTCATCACCAACCGTCAATCCCTCCCCTGCCCCTTCCTACAGAAACTCAGCTACAACACAGGCACCACTCATAAACTTTAACAAAGAGCAATGAATGTGCTTCAAATCTCCAGCACACTCCACTGCTGACACGGGAGAATCTGAGAGCAGCTGCTCATGGCCGGTTAGCTCTGACTACCAGCTGGCTGTTCCTGCTACACTGAGCGCTGGTCAGTCTGTCACCTACACTGTCCAAGTGTAGGTGTCTCTGTACCTCCCACGAGGGCAACGCCCCCCAACAGGTGTTGTTCTGTGTAGTCTTCTGCTGCATTTTTAAAATCTGTTAAGAGGGAGAGAGCTAGCTGAATGAGGGGGTGCAGTTAGACAAGAGTGCGTTTATCATAGCTTTGACAGAATATTGGCATTCAATCAAAACAGTGAAGCTAAAAACAATGAACTAAAATGCTAAAACGCTGCAGGTCTCAGGAGGACGGTAGAGTCAGGGCATAATTCTTTTTGGGTTCTTCGCTATAAGTGGCTCATTTAACTTTATACATAGTCATTTCATCTGCTGTTAGTGTAAAAACATTGACCTTAGCAGGTTTAAGGTTTTGGAAAGATTGTGGCTTTGGTTAAATTAAAAAAAAAGTCAGTGTGGTTAGCAGATGCACGGTGTGTCGCTGGTGTCAAGGATGAAGCTGGCTAAAGCTGATTAAGCACAAATATTGGCAGTGAATGTAATCCAGGCAATTACCACAATAACCACAACAGCCAGAATGAAAGTTATAAAGCAGATGTTGCTCTGATCATAAATATTGGCAGCATATCAGCTTGGTTTTTGGGGAGTTCCTGCTAAGTGTTTTCAGTGTTTTGAGATTTTAATAATAGTATTGTTTGCTGATTGCAGCAGCAGGTTTCTATGGAAACCATGTATGTGAAGAGCAGCCTCCATTTTTTTAAAATGCTGAGTGAAAGATGCAGTTATAAGGTAGCACCTTCCCCACAAAATAGGAAAAGGGAAAACCAGAAATAGTTTGCACATGTAATAATGGAATATTGATATATGCTATATGATTTATGCTAGTGTGGTACGCTAGCCAGTTAACATTATTGGATTCCTCCATGCTGCCCCTCGTGCCAATAAAACTTCTTTCACTCTCTTTCACAACTTCTGCAAGTTTTTTTTTAATGATTAAGCGTCATGGGGTGACAGTGGACAGCTAAGAACAATAACTGTTTTTCAACACAGTAAAATGTATATAAAATCCCAGAAGACATTTAGTGCGGGATTTATTATTATGGCTTTATTTAACAACGTCTCCAAAAAGACACTGCAGTTCACAACTGGATTACAAAGCTTCTGAAAGGGATAAGATCACACTGGACCCAACGCTGGGAGGCCACAGCCCCAGGTGCACCTGCATGTAATCATTCCTGGGCCCTGTCACGATTATTACAGGAAGTAGCCTCGTAATGTAGTTACTTAAAGAAGGTCTGAGTCAAAGAGTTTGGACATTGCAGCTTTGTGATTTATGGCTCTTCTGTCATGTGATTCGGGGGCACAGCGGCAAGGCCTTTATACCTGCCATGTTGGCTTTATTACATTTGAATTTCAGTGACTCATCTCCTGCCAGCTGGCACGACAGACAAGAGCCAGCATGGGCCACTAGATAATTCACTTTATAAACTTTTGATTTGCATCATGTAAAGTTCTGCAAGTTTACAGGTCACAGTTCTGTCGAGGGCAAGTCCTCAGAACACACTCTTTCAAGGACTTTCTTCCTCATTCTGGCCCCGTCTGTGTCTCTAAATGTTCTCAGTTTCAGACTGTACTCCATTGTGTGTCCTCCAAACCTTAGTCAGACATGTTTGTTTGGACCTGCACAAAACTCCATACAAGAGGGGTTTACTGCGTCACGGTAGCAGGCCAACACTGACGTCAACGGACGTCAGACTACATGTGACAAAAAGTTTTTTCAAAATCTAAAGTTGCAGTTTCTGAACATTAGACTCTTAAAGTGTATTCCACTAAAAATAATTTGCAGCCTCTCCTACAGTGTTCCTGTTGTGTGCTTTCATTAAAATGATCTCGCTGGGAAATTACGTTTTTTTTCTACAGAAGTAGCAGACCGTGCATTGATGGATTATCAGACCAAGAGTATTATGTCCATACTATTATGCAGAGCTACTCGTGACTGACATTGTGATGGAAATGGCAAATTAGTTACAGATTGGCTGTCTGGTGTCAAACCTATGAAAAGCAACGTCAGTTTTCACAAAATGTGCTGGTGGTAATTCAAGCAGGGCGTACAGCCATTCATCGTCATTAAGCACTTATTCCTAATCAAGATCCCTGAAGTCTTGACTTCATATAGGAAATTTAACGGTCTCCATTTGGACAGTGGGACAAACACTGACAAGCAAGGTCAAAGCAATAGAGGTTGAGCATTAAACACTCTGCCAGTGTGAAGCATTTTATGAGCTTTAGTCATAAGGGTTAGTGTCTGAGAGGGTAAAGCGTCTTTTTTTTTGGTCATAAATTTAAAGTCATAAAAATGTCCTTTAAAACAGAAAACAGAGCAGCATTATCTTCATTTGAATTAATGTTTCTGGGCACCTGCGACATTTAGGTCCAATATTCATGCTCTTTTAGCTCTGTTTTAGTCTCTACCACCTCCTGGCTCTCAAGCTTTCTGTGTTTTTCTGTTGTTTAGTGCTGAACGGGTAGTAAAGTGTTTTTTTGTGTGTTTTTTTTTTGGTCTTTCTGAACAGGCTAATTAAATTTAAATGTGTCTTGACTGACATTACAACGGTGGGTCATTCCACACCAACTCACCTCGGGCCTCCCAGTTCATGTCATGGATTTTCTTGACAAAATTCATGTGAGGGCTTCTTTTAAACTGTACACAAAAGTTGTTGCAGCTTGTTGCTGTTTTTTCTCCTTTTATTGGATTTTTTTAAATTTATGTTGAAAGAGGTCTGTATCAGCTAGTTTTACCCGTTCATCTTACCAAAACTTCAAGTCCGGCAGGGGGTTGAATACTTTTTGAAGTTATATTACAACACACTTTTCAAAAAAAAAAAAAAGCTTCTGGATTGACTTCTCTCTAAGTGCCAGTCATCTCAGGATAAATGCTGTACTGAAGCTACTAATAGATCTGTGTCTTTGTTCTCGTTGCCTCCATCACTCCTTCACTTTTCATGCTCATGTTCCTCTTAGTATTTTCTTGCACCTCTGACATCTTTGAGACAATACAGCACTGTAGTCAACATGATCAATTTTACAGTAAAACATCTCCGCTAACATCCAAATGCCCTTCATCAGCAAGCTCCTAAACAAATCAATTCATTTGTTAATTAATCAAACAAGTGCACACACACACATACACACACACTTCTCTCTACCCAACCTCCCTTTCCCAACACACATGAACCCCGTCCCATTCTCCTCTGTGGATCTCGGTATGAAAGGGTCCTTCGCTCAATTCTAATTTAATCTCCGATCTCTTTTCCAGCATCGATCCCCATCCACCCTGTGCCTCAGAAAGTCATATTGAGAGGGGGACTGATATGGAGATGGACATTGATTTGGAAATGGAAAACAAAATGAAGAGGGTAGATGTGTCTCAGTGCTTAAGAGTGTTGAGAGTAGAAAACAGAGGCAGAGCAGACCTGACATTATGACACTGCCCGTTCCTTCCCACCATCTTTTCAACTCGGAGAACTTCATTGGGAAAAAGTTAAGGGGAATTATGCAGCGTCCCTGCTGGGATGGCTGACAGGTTGTTCTGCCTGCTGGTTAGGCTTTCTGCACAGGAACCACCAAATTCTAGCCCGAGGTACAGCGTTTGTACAGCAGGGCATCTTGCTTTGGATTTGGATTTACTTTGTCTGGGTGTAGGGTTAAGATATAAAAGCCTGCTAACAGGGTTGGCTTTTCTGAAAGTGATGATGTGTTGAAGGAAGCAGCCCGGTAGCATTTTCCTACTGAAATGCCAAATCCTCACAGGCATCCATACAAAAACTGCAACAGCAACATCAACACTGGTTGTAAGGGTGCCTTTGCCCACAGTCTTGACACCGCCGTGGTATATAAACCCTGAGCTTCAATGTACCCACACATTATCCACAGAAAATAACCGTCAGCAAGAAGCAAGCACAAGTGGTCATTTCAAGATTAGCTGACTGCGTTTCTTTCAGTGTTAACATTTAAATAACTAGCAGCAACTGGTAATGACAGCAGAGAGAGAAATGGTTACGAAAAATGCCAATACTACAATAATAATAATAACACAATACTGCAATTATACTGTCTTGGTGAAGCTCAATAATTTCAAATTGCAGCAGCTGCCTTGGATCGAGTGCTATAGGATGATTACACTGCTACTCAGCCTGGCCGCAATCAGGAAGTTGAAAACCCAGATACAAAACACCATTTTCTCAAATATAATGAAACTAGATGGCACTACAAGTACCTGTACAAACAACACTATTTTCCTTCTACCGAACTACACCGTATCACCACTCAGAAGGAAACGTGCATCTATTCATGGATGCTCGTAACAGGACTGGATGTAAATATCAATGGTGTCCTTCTCGGCTCAGCTGCCATGTTTGTTGGCTCAGGTAACTTACTTAGCTAGCATCCACAAGCGAAGTGCCATCGAGTTTCATTATATTTGAGAGAAGACGACATCTCCAAAACTTGTCAACTCACATCAAAGCAACCTTAGATGGATAAATAGCACTACAAGAGGAAAAATATGTATTTTTGATTTTGGGGTGAACTGCAGTCTGAATAGGGCCATGAGTGCACAGACCACATGGACAGTTGTTTAATGGTCCATTTGGCAGGTTTTTTATTCGTTGGCTTTATTTCTTGTTTTTTTTTTTTTAGATTCCCTTCAAAAGAGTTGGGTGAACTTGAGCCACATTGGTGAAAATCACCTTGTGCCACTCCGGAGCTGCCAGATTCCTGCTTTCTAGATTTCACTTTGTAGCCCTCATTTACTGGTGCATTTCCTTGAGCTTGGCAGTCACCTCTAACTCATGCACTATGATCTCCTCTGGCAGAGCTCACTGTTGTATGATGTCTACACGAAGGGCAAAAAAGCAACACAGAAAAATGCCCAAACAAGATGAATTATATGGAATATATATATATATATATATATATATATATATATATATATTTAAAGAGTTGTTCGGCATGCTGACACGGTTTGATTATTCTTCATAAAAAATATTTTTACAATTCAAAAGAAGAAAACAATCCCCTGTTGATTTGTCAACCTTTCAGTATTCCCATTGTTTTTTGTTTTTTTGAATGGACCAGTAGAGTGCAAGAGCATTACTGAAACTGGTAAAAGATTTTCCTCCAGGTAGTCATTTTGATGACCATCTAACTTCAAATGTAAACTCCTTAATGAAGGAATAAACCTACTGACATAACACGGAGGCACAGAAATGTCAAGGTATACCTTTACTCGTGATGCAGGACACTACGGCGGAGGCGACCTTGCTCTCAGCGGTGGCCTTGGTCTGACTGCTGAGGCCAGAAACCTGCTGGGCTCACTTCATCTCCTCTGCTTTTCCCTGACACATCTGAGCATATGAGACTGAGAGAAGAAGAAAGGGATAGAGAGGAGGGGGAGAAAAGACTCTTGTCTCCCTTCCACCTCCATTTTCCCCATGACCCCTGTGGATGTGTCTCCCTTCTGCCCTTCACGTCCTCCCATCTCTCCCTCGTTTCACACAGTAGCCTATATATTGGCAGGGATTCCTGCCTTGTGTCTGAGTGTCTTATCTCCCTCTCTCTCTCCCTCATTTTCTCCTGCGAGGAGGTCAAGAGGTAGAGGAGAGGAAGGACGGAGAGAAGGTCAGGTGAGGACCAGAGAGGGGAGAAAAGGAATAACAGAATAGAGAAGTAAAAGAGATAGATGGTCTTTTCTGCTGTGAGTGTCTTTTACCTCGCTGTAGCCCTCTGTGGGCTGTGCGAGCCCACTACCTTGACCTCAAGGTCGTTCAGCCGAGCTGCATGTGCGGAGAGATATTTTTTCATGGAGCTTTGCTCGTCTTGGAACTGCTCTCACTCAGTAATTAAACTAACCTGCCATTCCAGTCTTACTTGTGAGCATTTGAGACCGACTTGTGGAATTCAAAACCTCATTAGGAAAAATTAGAGCCACAAAAAGAACCATACAATCTCCCAGAAATAATGTGCCATACACAACTAATTTGCAACAGCAAATGCGTTCATGAGGGAAACATAATCGCTGCCTGGATTATGTTCAGAGACGGCGTTTATTTGAATAAATGAAACATGGCAGGCATACGATGTGCAGGACTCTGACACCAGAAACAACGGTTTGAGTCCAGCCTCTGGTCTGTTTTGGCAGCCTCCGGTTTGGGCAACAAAAGCTATTTGGTTAAGGTCAGGGAAACATTTGTTTGTTTGTTTTTTTGGTTAAATGTTTCCAGAAAATAAATGACATATATTATTTTATTTTACTGATACGTTCTGTGTCAACATGTCTGCCACTTGCCATGTAAATTAATACAATTTCCTCATTACGTTAAGATAAATTATGATTGGTTGTCATTACATTTCCCTTATAAATGTATTTGGTGTTGCAAATTAGTTCTATAGAAACGGGATTTCTAGAAGACAGGGCTGATATAAGAAGGTTTTTAAAATGTAGTTTTCATATTTAAAAGCAGTAACATGTTGTTGTACAAAAGCTGTGTCACATACGTTGACATACAAATGGTTGACATAGCTTAGTCACACATGTAGGCCTATATACACTGTACACAGTTGAAACAATTACTTGTTTGACATCCACTTTTCGTATTGTTTGTCAAAAATATTCCATGATTTCTGAACAATATCAAACCATTGCTGTTTTTCTCTGAAAGATCTACTTCACATCTCATGTTATAGCTTTTATTTTCTCGCTGCAAGCACTATTTGTTGTCTTCTTGCGTAATCTATTCAGTGTACATTCTACTACCTTTTTTCCGAAGCTGTCAATTGCATCTCACAGTTGTTGGTATAAATGGGGACAACTAAATAGAAACAGCCCCCAAGTGATCATCTAAATGTTCCACTTTTCCCATTTATCAAAAAATGTCAAAACTACTTTCTTTGACTCTAATTTTTCTGGTTTTGTATTTGCTCTTTGTGGGAAGATTTACTTCATGGTACCTTGTCTCTTTCTTGTGTAATCTCTTTAATGTGCCTAATATAATACATTACACTGCTATCTTCGGGAATAGCATATCCCAGTATTTAAGGGTTTTGGTTGTAAATATATAGTTAAAAAATAAATGTGAAAAATAATCTAAATACTTCCTTTTCTACGTTTCCAGTTTTGATCTCACAAACTTAATCCTTTATTTGACAGTTGAAAAATAAGACACCCTGAAGCCCGGTGTGGGTGCTATAGTACGACTGTGACCTTGAAAAGGAAAATCAGATCTTTTTAAAAACATGACCATCCTTTGATTTTTTCGGAAATGTGACAACACCACTGCTCCTAATCAATTATCACATAGCATGATGGATTCACTTGTCAAAAAGTCTATTAGGGATCCAACAGAAAACGCGTCAGAATTCAAAGTCTACAGTATTTCATGATGAATCCTCTGGGTTTAGTTAAGTGATAAGACAGTTCTGCGACGTTTCATATATCTTTGTATCCTTTAGAGGTATAAGACATAAAGCATTGCTGTTTTTTTTAATTGTCATTTCAAAATGATCAGCCGTATTTTCACCAGAGCTTTGCATTGTTCGTGACAGATTTATCGCAAGCTGTGGTCATACCTTCTAATCTTTGTCAATAGCCATAAACACAAGCTTGTTTTAGTCCATTAGTATGTCCCACAGCCAGCCAGGTTCTGGGAACTCTTCACAATGGGAGTTATTAAAGAAGAAATCCAGACATTCTGTCTACCAGACAGGCAAGTAGCCCTGTCCTCTGAAAGCCATTAAGACTTTAAGATGAGGCCATAAAACCCACTACTGCTAGCTCTATTACTGGATGCCCCATCTTTGTCCGTCAGTCCGTCAGTCAGTTGGTCTATCTCTCTGGCCCTATACGGTCAGCATTAGTATCACCAGGGGGCTGGATAATTACTGCGTTAGTATCTCAGTAAGTCCAGAATGAATTTCATCCCAATGGAAATTGCCATGTAAGTGATTTTCCACAGCTACAATGATTGGGGGGGGGGGGTCCAGACCTCTAGGCTGCTCTGCTAAGTATGTTTGAATCTGTGAAATCCGTCGCAGGAGGTCGACTCACACTGCAGTGATTGCTTGACGTTTGGAATTAAAGAAATACATTTTTTGGATTCTTGTCACTTTTAAGAATGCACACCACAGGAGAGGACACTTCAATATGATTTGATTTGTTATGCCATGTTCCTTCGATGTCGCAACTAGTGTGAATGATGCTAAGCAAAGATGTCAACTGAAAACTCCAACTCTACTGACACTAAAAGAAAAAACGATCCTTTGGATCATTTTGTTTTTATTCCCGCTGCTATTAGAATCACATTTTTGAAGTCCTCAGGGGAAAATGATATTTTGTGTGGGATGGTTTCCACTGGTGCTTTTTTCCTTTTGAAAAATATAAAAATATAAAATGTATTTTGGCATTTTGTTTTTTCAACACATCAAGACACATTCATCTTTCATCCCACCCCATCTCTCTCCGTTTCTCACCCAAAAATAAAGTAAAAAGTAGATAATAGCAGCTATAATAAAGTAAGGCTTTATATTTTCGGGTTGTCCGTCCATCCATTTGTATGAAAGCAGATTAAGGCCAAATATATATTTTACATCTGCCCCTAACTCAAATACAACTTTTTTTTTTATTTTTACATGTGGCCCTAATCCTCTTCCGTACGTCTGTCCCATTCTTGTACATGCCATTTCCTCAGGAACACCTTGAATGAATTTCTTCAAATCTGGCACAGATGTCCACTCGGACACAAGGATGAACTCATTCGGATTTGGAGGTCAAAGGTCACTGCGACCATACAAAACACATTTTTGACCATAAATCAAGAATTTATAAGCTAATTATGGCAACATTTCTCTCAAAGTCTCTAACAGGATAAAATGATGCAGTGATCACATTTTATATCCAAAAGGTCAAAGGTCACATTCACTGTGACATAATGATGTTCTGCAAAAACACTTTTCGGACCATTATTCAACACCATAAGTCAGGAACAGAAGGGGAGATTGTGACCATATTTCACGTTTGGTCATCTTGGGTGCCACCTTGAAACTGTGCTGATTGTATAAATCTTTTTCATACATGTCAATATTTATAATCCATTTCACTAAGACTTCTATTAAATTAGTCATTAGTCTGGACAGACATTGATGCAGACTACAAGTTGACTAGTTTTCTTAATGTTATTAAGCCTTGGAACATCAGAGAATAGACCAACAACACACAGTTCTCGTTCACTTCAGTGGCGACACACTCCCAAGCAGTGTGTTTGGCTTCTGTTATATAGTCCACTGCATAATACGTGTTGCCTGTCTTCAGTCTCCATGATCTCATCTCTCAAGTTTGATTTTCTCTTCCATGGCTATTCCTGACTGAACTCTCATTTGTGCTACATTATATAAGGGAAATCGCAAGACAGGTGCTGTCAATTTAAGTTGATTTGAGGGGTGAGTAAGTTAAAAAAAAATGCGATTCACAGAACCTGCTAAAGCAAAGTTTTTTTTAATGCTCAGCAACTTTTATAAATTGAAAGTAAGCACACTGTCGGAAATGATCTTAAGACTAAGTTCAAATACAAATCTGAGAACATTTTTATAAATGAGGCCCCTGGTGTTAATAGTTATTAGAACCTGGGCTTCATGGCTACTTGCTCCCATTCATCTTTTGTTATCTCTGTATCCATATCACTACACACTCCCTAATTAATCCTCAATATACACTTTTGCTTTTGAAAACTCCCATTAAATATGAATGAGTTTGTTTTGACTTGACTCAGCTGAGCACCAGCCTCTCCAATCATCAGCTTTTATGACGTTAAGCTGCCGTCAATTAGATCTCATTTGATCTGCCTCGTCCCCGGCCACCCGGTCTGACGGTGCTGTGAGCCGTCAGCGGGGTGGGATGTGGCCCCTCAGCAACTTGCTAATTAAAGCATTAATTAGGTCTAATCCTTGGCTTCGAAATGAGCTCCTTAGCGAGCCAGGTGTGCCAGACCGCAGTGGAGGATGGAATTTCCTTATTCATGCACTGGCTCTATGTGCTATTGTGTCCCCCGTGACATAGTTGATATAATGTCTCATGGCTGAAATTTGATTACTAATAAAATAATGTGCAGTCTTCCGCTCAGGCTGCATACAACCTCCACCAATCAGAGGGTAGGGCAGAAAAAATCCTGTCAGCAGTTTTAGTTTCTTGTAAAACGTTTTACTGCTTGCCACGATTGCTTGGCGACCCAGATGAATGTTTGATCAACTCTTCTCTTCTGGCTGGAGTTTAGCAGCTGGACATGAAGAAGATGTTGTTTTGAGATCTTTGTGAGTAAATTATTATTCTTAAATCTCAGGTCCTACATGTGTTGCACCACACACTGAGGTTTAGTCAGTAAAATGCTGCTGAAGCAATGGTTATAATGGCAACCTGCAAACTTGAAATGAACCCCAAACTCTCCTAAGCACCGAGCCTTTAAATGCCCCGCTAGCTTTCCCACGAAATGGGTTCTTTTCTTTCACTTTATATTAGGAGGAATAAACACACCTCTGACACGCTAGCATATTTTACTGCATGCGAATGTGTCCTGTATGGTAATAAATAAGTGCACTGTGAGCGAGCTGCCTGCGTACGTAACTGCATTTCCATCTGTTGGCTTTAAGTGGAAGAGGGAGCGAGCATAGTAGCTTTTGATATGGGCACAGATGGTCTGTTCTTTCTGATAATGTTTCGCAGTTGGAGCTGTCAGTGGAGAGAATGTGTGAATTTAAAAATCCCAGCTGAATAATAATAAACTCACGGTACAAATCTGCAGGTTTCTCAGTTATGATCTATACAGTAGAATGCGCCGAGTGAGAGAGGGAATGAGATAAAGAGGTAGAAACAGAGAGAGGGATGAGGGGAGCTGGAATAGCGTGAAATGTGTGTAGGAGGCATTTTTGTATTAATAACTTGTGGAGGAAACAAAGGAGAAAGTTGGCAAAGACAAATACAATGAGAGCATTCATTAAGTGGGGTAAACCAGACGTAAACGAGATAGCAAGACAGGTAGTTTGGATTAAAGACGGGGGGGGGGAAAAGTGAGAAGAAGCGCGTGATTTCTTGAAGGAGAGATGTTGTTAGAAGGGAGGCGAGGCAGACGGGAGCAGATAGGTTAGAGAGATTAGTAGTAAGAGGCGAGCAGGAGGTGAACAGATAGAGGAGGGATTACAGGAATCCCCTGACCTCACCAGGCAGCCATTAGAGCAAAACTAATTACCAGCCAACGACCCTGGAGATGGAAGTCAGTGCCCTGCCATACCACAGTCCACACCCACACTCGCATAAGTGCCCTTCTCTCCTCGCAAGTGTGTGTGCATACTTTGTTTCCTGCTCTGTCCCACAGACTCAATCTGTGTGATATATGGATGTATGGGAGCAAAGGGAAATGGCTAATCACCTCCAAGAAACGAGAGCGAGGGAAGAACACCTTCAAGGGACCTATATTGGACCTCCCTTCCCGTCCTGGCACCAACTCTGTCTTCTGCTTAATGCCACTTTTTCCTCTTTTTTAATGTTTTCTGCAAAACCCCTAAGAATTTTCAGGTTAATGTCCGAAATAATTGAAGAAGTTAATGTCTTTAGCCACACTTGTGGCTGTAGGACTAGCAATATTGGTTAGTATGCTGGCATGCAAATGTTCGTATGCTAACTCATCAGATGTCAATTTGAGCATCTTTGCGTTCGCTGTACTTCGTCACAAATGCTAAGCATCAAAGACAATCTTTGGAACTTTTGTCAAACTTCATACAGAGATGTGAGGCTGTAGACACATTAACTGTTTTGAGATGCAAGGTTTGATTTAAGGGCTGGAACTACATGGAAAATGTGCAATATTTTATTACTTTTACAGTATCGAGAAACCATTGGGACACACAAGAAACCATTGGAGCGAGAGTATGGGCCAAAATGCATGATGTAATCTCATTTATTTCTTTATATTGGGGAGCAGTTTGGGTTCATAATGGATGGCAGGGGAATATCAGAGAAGGAAATGTTTGTCGAGCAAAGTTTCCCTTGAAAGCAGATAAAAAATACTGACTCTTTGTTTGTAGACCCTTTGCTCTCAGCAGAGGCTTTCAATGCAATCAATATTTGATAAAGCCAGAGTGTGAGACATAAGGTGTGGTGCACCTCCAGCCATTGCTCTGTAAGATGTCAGAGTTCCTTTTTATCACAAGGCTTGCTTGCCTGCTACAATATTTTGCCTTTAGAGGAAAGTCACACGGATGCTGTAGAATATCCGACAGAAAGACTTTCCCACACACATGAATTCACACAGATACACACAAGCGCACAATCTGTTAAAGACACAAAGTTCAGCACTTCATATTTCTTTTCCGACTCCGGGTTTTACTCGAAAGTCTTTAATCTGAGCGTTACCTTTCATCAGTTACGACAGACTGTGCAGTCTGTGTGAAGACGTCCCCTGGGAGCACAAGTCCATTACCTGTGAGACGCTGCTGCCCTGCAGCTGACTCACCCTGAAGTGTGGTTATCATCATTAAGACACCACCTTCACACATCCACCTGAATCCCCAAACCTTCATTTCACAGTGTGAATATAACCCCCCAGCAGGATTACCAGCAGGGTTGAAAACTTTGAATCTTTAGAAGAGTAGCTGATTACTTGTCAAGTCTTGTGGACTAATTCTTACGGTCAACTTGTCTTCCAAAGGTAAGGTTGGTGTCAAAACTAAAAAAAAAATAGCGAAAGCTGCCATTTTTTCTGGTTTTAGATAATAATGTAGATAATATCATTTTCCTTTATTTTTTTTTCTATCAGGCATTTTTATAATCATCTACAGCCAATGGAAGCCATCATTGTAACAAGCCTTTAAATACCACAAACTTTACAAAACCAGATTGTTATCATTTAGAAATATTTTTCGAATAATCCAAGAGATATTTGATAAGTATTTCAGATTCTCTCTTTTTTTTTTTATACTGATGTTACCATTGCAGTCTCGCTTTTTACTCCACACTCGCAGAACTACGGCTGCATTACTCAGGAGAACGGTATGAAAAGAAAAAGAAATATATATATATATATATATATATATATATATTTATATATATATATATATATATAGATATATATATATATATATATAGATATCTAGATATATATATATATATTTATATATATATATATATATATAT